>JBCAUG010299637.1:0-17613 GCA_038406175.1 Haplosyllis leylae | reverse complement strand
GTTGAATTTAAATACATTTAAATCCAATACAAAGTTGACAATATTGCCAACTTTGTGTGATACGGGAAAACTCGATTTGAGTGACGTCCTCTGTGTACTGCAACGCTCGCAAAAATAAGCCATCAGAAAAATGATAATTAAGATATGCAATTGTTCAGAGCAATTAAATTTTGGCTGAGCTAATTGCCTCACACTAAGTTCAGCAGAGATTTGCCAACATCATTATTTTAGGTCCAAATCTTTCCTGTACATTACACCAAAATGTCACTGTTAAGTATTACTATCTATATTGCACCAATTTTCAGATACCCCCGCTAGAGATCTGGTATTCAAAACGAGAAAGATCTGACCCAGAATTTCCTCTGGGGAGAGGAACCGCTCCTATATTTGCTAAAAATTCCCCAAAACCCAAGGAATTATGGGAAACGGATGGGCGCACAATTTTTCTTCATGGATCCGCCACTGTTACCTGACTTGTATATATTTTTTGACAGTTTATCCTGATTTACTCGATGATAAACCACGAAGGTGCCTCCTACGGGTCGCACGTGTACGAGCCGTGGGTAGACGGAATGGGCTGGTTCATGGTCGCGCTTGCTCTCATCTGGATCCCCGTCATCGCGCTGCTCGAATACTGCAGGGTGCACGGCTTCCTCGAGGTAAGTCTGGAATCATTCCCAAGTCCAAACCATCGGGTTCTTTACGATGAGCCAATCTAACAAATCTGTCAGATCTGAAAGAAATAAAATGCACTTTTCACAATCAAAGGTTTAACGGTAAGAGTTGTTTAATATTTCCAGTGCTTGCTAGATTGTGTGTACTTCATCAAATAATTAACACATACAATAGCAAGGAGTAGAAATGCACTTCTAGATCTGTCAGATCCGACAAATCTGTCAGAAACGCATATCGTGAAAAATTAGAATGAATGAGACCTTTCTGTGGATTTTTTTTTTTTTGCTCCCTTGCATTCTGTTCGTAAGCTGTAGTGAGTTTACTTTTTTATTCAAAGGTCATGAGAAAGGTGCTACGACCAAACAGCAGGTGGGGACCCGCCCTGGATCAACATCGTATTGGTACCAAATACTCGCCGGATGGTTACCATGGCAACGGTTACCCGGCAACACACCTGGATGAGCACCGTATCGATACCAAATACCCGCCGGATGATTACCACGGCAACGATTACTCAGCAAAACAGCCGGATGGAGGACACACAAATCCCGGATTTGACATTAGCAAATTTTAGATCCATCTGGGAGAATTCTCAACCAGCTACAAAATAAGATGGGAATAGAATAATATTGTTTAACTTTTTGAATTAAGGAAGAACAGAAAAAATCTCCATCATTCGAGTTTTCGAGTTTTTCTGTTATCACCAGAAGACAAAATTGACAGATCTGGCAATAACTTATCACCTTGTTTTTCTTGTGTTAAATTTGTTACAGTCTCTGATAAATTTGGTGGGATATGCCACTCAAACTTCTTATTAATAATATGTGTGATATGTAAAGATATGTGCAAGAAAATAAAACTTAAACTGAAACACAAAAATGCCAGATCTGGCAACATTGCATAAAAATCAGGTGGTGAAAGTTTCACCAGGTGGCTCGTTGGGCGCGAGGCCTCGTGCCCCGAGGCAATTGATCACCTTGGCGTATTATTAGCATCGCCTTGGAAAATTTCAATTGCCCATCCACTTTCAACTACTTTTTTGTTTCCCACCACCCCTCGGTGCAAAAGTTAAAAAAGTTAGGACATTTAGTGCTGACTTGTCCCCACCACCAGCAAGTACAATCCCCACCCTACCTCCATTCACAGAGCCGCAAAAACACCTTCATAGGTCCCCACCACGCGCCCAAAATTTTTGGGCAAAAACCGTCAATCAACCACTAAGGTGACTCTAACGAGCCACCAATTATAGAAAAACACGATTAAGTTTTTGTGCAGTCGAGTTTTTCACAAACACACAAGATTGGCAATGTTGGCATTATTGCCAACTTTGTGTTGTAGTTGCAGTTTTCATCTTTATGTACATCAACTGATGTTCATTAATTTGAAATTAGAAATCAAGAGGTACATTTTAAGGTTAAACGCTACATTGGACTTGTTGATTTTTAATGGCAGAGCTAAAACTAAAATGAAGTTGGCAACGTTGGTATTCTTGTATTGCGGAGAGATTGTGAAAAACTAGTTGCGTAAAAACATCAGACATTCTAACGACAAATTCTTGTGATAGCATTCGATAGGTTAAAAAGGGGGATCACGAAGAAAAATTAAGATTATTTTCAGTGTCTACTGATTGTTGCAATATTAAACATTATGATGTAAATAACTTAAATTTCAAGATTTTGGACCAAGATTTTCTCGATTTTATTGTCAAAAAAATTCGCGAAATCGCACCCTCTTCCTCTGCGGAGAATCCTGGAATCGCACCAGATCATAAAGTACAAAATCAACATCAAGGGGTTTCAAAATCAGCAAAATATAAAGTTGCCTTCAGTGGGAATGGAACTCACAACACCTGTGGATTACAAGGCAGATGCCTGTTCCACTCTGCCACCCAGATATGCCTTGAATAGAAGATGCTTAAACTGAACTTTGTTTCATGCTTCAATTCACTTTTTGGACTTGGATCTTTTCTAGATTCAATAGAGCATGACTTTATAAGGGTCTGAAAATGTAAGACTAAGGAATGATAGATTGGCTGAGTGGGTAAGGCATTAGAATTCTGATCCATTGGTATTATTGTCAACTTTGCATTCCCAAATGTTTTCTTCTTCACTTTCACCAACTAATGCTTGTGAATGTGGAATTCGAAATCAAAGGGTAAAATGAGGATTACAATGTTGGAATTCTTGTATTGCAGAGTTTGTCAGAAACTATTTGATCCGAGACATGTAAACAGCCGTAGATGGGATAGAATAGGAAACAAATAACGAGCTCAAAATGGTCCCGCGCATTAATAGCAATTCCTTGTTTGGGGGAGGGGGTAGGTTGACTTCCCAAGTTTTGATATCCGGTGCTGGGGGGAGGGGGGTAAATTTTCCATGTTTTGGGACAAAAAGTACATTGTCCTGGGTGTCCAAAGTGAATACAGTGTGGTACGTGTACCATAACAAGGCATCCCGCACAAATTTATCGTCCATAATAAAACTAACAATGAATTTATCGTTCCTGTCTAGCCGACAGGGAACCAGTCATATCATAAAACATAAAACTTGTGACACTTAAACAGGTTGCAAAGAGGTGTTTACTACAAATCATTGGAACAGCTGCGCTTGGAAAAATAAATAAACTTAGTTATGAAACCAACATTTTATTTATACCATAATTATTACACAATAAAATGCATTGACTTTCTTTTTTTTTGACTGTAAAGCTTTCTTTTACTAATGGATATCTGCGTTACATTTTTCCGTTTCTTTTCAGAAGTGAGTATGTCCCAAGACGTTAAAAACTGCGACGAATCATTATAATATACAGGCGTACCAATAAAGAGTTTTAACATGTTTCCAAATGCGCAATGTTTGCCACCACATGCAAAAAACGTTGGTCCTTTAGAAAACATTAAAGTTACAAAATAATTAAAGATATACTTTGTTATTTACAAATGGAATACAATAAGTCGAGTAGTGTGGAGCTTGAGTACTGGAAAAGTGATGGTGTGTGGGCTGCAGCACGACGTCATTAGACATACACATTTAAAGCTGTGTGAAAACAAATTAAAAAATATAATAAGCAAAAACATAAAGGACATCGCATCAAAAGAAAACCGCTATGCCTGACGAGATTTCAAAGTTGGGCTGCATACACATTTTTGTTGTTTCTTTGCCTTCCGCTTTCTGAAGCAAAATACTTATTGACAGTCTAAATACACAGCGGAATTCTGCTCTTCTTACGTTTTGTAATTCCGTCAATCTCGCGGTTTCAGTAATAGCAATAATTGTACAATCGAAACGTTTCAGGAACCGTTTTACGCCACAACCTTAAATTGGGTCAATTTTTGTAAGTTTCACATACAAAGTGTGTCCTATGATTTTTGGCCACTGACACAAAAGCATTTTGATTACCTCTCTGACGTATTAAGCTCCGATTAATACTGACTAGAAGGAATTACAAATGGCTCTACTCAAGAAATGAATTTTTTGAAAACATTAACTGCATAATAAGCTTAACGTTCGCGCGCGATATGGTGCAAATATTTACAAAAGTGGAAAAGCGAGATGAACACAGTAGAAACACAATTGCTCAAGTTCGTGAGTTTTGGTTTTCGACAAGCAGACTCGTCAATTTGGCATCCGAACCCTTGATATAAGCAGCATCAACTAACGTTTGAGAAACAATGACTATCATGTCCTTAAAAATGTTCTCAAAATGTTTCTTTCTTGAGACATTCCCCTCAAAGGTTATTCAACAATTTCCCGTATTTTAGCCCATTCCAAAGAAAATGGAGAAATTAAGTTAGAGTGATAATTTCTGGCTTTGGTTTGTTTTTGCAATACTGTTGTGTCTGCTGCGTTAAATCGCTGTTTCGGTACTTGACATCTTGGAATACGTATAATCTTAACAAACGGATAATCCATGAAAATTGTGTTGCTTACGTGGTTTTTTTTCGGCAGTATGCAAAATAAAAGTCGCATCATTCAGAGTGATCACTTGATATGTTTTCACGAATACACAGTGCTGAATAGATAACGGAATTTCACTTTCAACGCGCTTAGACAATTTGCAATAGTTTTTAAACTCGGATTTATCAAAATGATTTCGCTTTAGCCTCCGCCGATTGTACAAGTAATGTGTTTAAAATTTACAATTGCAAAACGAAGGCACCTGGAATATATGACATTTCATAAAAGTGCTCGCGTAATAATATATATCATTTGTATCTCGGTCATTGTCTTACAGTAATTAAATGTGTTGAATCCCATAAACTATTTCGGCAAGTCCTGGAACCATGAATTTATTTCACTAATAATTTCGGGCATTCTAATGTTGGAAAAAAAATGGAGTAAATAAGATAACTAGAGAAATCTACCTTACAAATGATGAAGATATGGTGCGTTTCTACACTATTTAGTAAAATCTACCCTAATTGGTAGTCTGGTCATGCAAATAAAAACCAAAGAAAGGTTTTGAAAATCTCTACGATTCACATTTTCAGTACTTGCGTCTGTGTAAATGGATACAATATTTCAACGTTTAACTTTACAAGCAAATAGCAACATTTTTCTTTTGTCCGGCCGTCAATTGTTTTACAAGGTCAAGTACATTTAGTTGGAAACATTGTTTCACCGTTATCTTGTTATGACTATTCGGTTCTATTATTTTCGAGTTTTAGGAGATAAAAATATACCAATAGTTTTTATTGGTATACAGCGGTTTATCTTGGATAAATTTAATCTGAAATGGCAGATTACGTGTTGCTTTGGTGCCAATGAAAAACCGCTACAGATATTTTTTCCTCGTCAAGCAAAGACAACAATATAATGTTGTTCGAATATTTCCTGTTGTTATGAGCATTCTTAAAAATTGGTATTCACTTGCGTATTTTTGTACAATTGCTGTCAAATTATTTCATTGTGTGTAAAAAAAAATGTACACTACTCTACAGTTTTTTATATTCTACCAGTTCTACAGACATAAAGCAGTAGTTCCGATAATTCAGCAAAAACGACCATCACCAATAGTTCTCTATCAAACAAGGCAGCCATATCACGAGAGTACGGCGAGACACGAAGCCTTGGGGCAAGGACGAACAACATAATGTTGGAACGACCACAAAGTGGATGTTCTACTGTAGGATGTCCTAAGTAATGTGTCTCGTCCTTCGAGTCTCTTGCAAAACAAAACAAGTACTTGCCTAATAAATAAAAAGTACATCAATACAATGATCACAGAATAATATCCTTCAACAAACAAGTCATTTTTTTTCACGGTTTGAGCAATAAAAGCGAATTTTTATTTCTCCGTTGATGACAGTCTTTTAAAAATAATTCTCCAAAAATGATCTTCTGATCAAATATCATGTTTTTGGACAATTTTTCATCATTCTTGGCCATCTTGCCTGGCAAAGACTCGCCCTTTCCCCCCTCACAATAAGATATGTACAAATAGTATATGTACACAATGTACAAAACCTATTTACAATCTCCTAATGTTTTACTTCCACTAAAAATCTTCTCCAACAAAGTCCTGTTAAAACTAATAATTGAAAAAATCATACAATTTTTTTTATTTTACACCTAATGTAGGTAATCGTTGAGGAGTTGGGAGGAGATTAGTGCGGATTTTTCCAGTGAGAATCAGCAGTCCAAGGTTGGCTCGAATGTGGGTTTCTCCGTCAACGGTCGCGTAACTTCTAAAGGTCTAAGACCGTTCACACCGAGAGACTCCGTCACGTGGCGCATGGTCCTGAGGTCCCTTCCCTTCAGCGAGGCGATCCACCGCTCACGGTCTGGGTCCAGTGCCGGACCCCACTCCTTGGTCGGTATGGATTTCTGCCTGAAACGCTGCAAAAACAAAAAATTGCATCAAATGAAACATCAAAACAGTAATTAGAGAAACTGGGAATTCAAACGTACTTGCTTAAAGTGAACTGTGATATGTTTTTTTTCCCCCACAGGCTCAACATCACTGAATGTTAATAGCGCCAGGGAAATTATTGAGAATCTAGAGGCTAAGACTAGCTCGTAAGATTTCAGACATTTAATTTTTCTAGTACCATATGCAAATAACAAACCTGAAAGAAGGATCCTTCCGCGTTCCACATTTCCAGGCCGAATGCGACTGGCAAAGGTAGAATCGAACAGATGGCGAAGATCCATCCGATCCCGACGGCCCAGGTCGGGTACGTGTATTCACCGTACGTGACGGGTGTGTGGATCAGGATCGAGAACAACAACACAAACTGAAAAAGTCAAATGTGGACAAATATTAATTCAATTTGTACACCTAGATTTAGTGCATAAGAAGGTAAAATTGTGCGTGGAAAAACAGTACCATACATATGGACACCTTTTTTATACAATATGGTTTCACAAGTTTCAGCCTCTACATTTAAATCATGCTGTTTCGACTGGGGTGCACCCCATCCTGATCTCCTTTATCTGGGACTGGGGTACCCCCCCCCCAAGAAAGGACATGGCACCAGTGGAAGTATTATGGGATGGAGATGGGGTACCCCCTCCCCCCATGTGGACAGACAGACTCACGCCTATGAAAACATTACCTTCCCGTCATACTAAGTACGCGGGCGGTAATAATTTGGAGACCGTAGCATTCTCCAGCCTACTTTGAAATGAAGTGCACAAAAGCCGAGCGTATTTACGGATATTTAAACTGGTAGAAACCAGACTAGAAACATGACTAATGCTTCAGATATCCTGTCAACAAATCTTCAGCTCATTAAGTCGAGTACAATGACATGACAATAAAATTATACAGACTAATTTCAGTGCACGTACCATAATGACGGCGGGAGTTACAAAGGACCACAGAACCTTCCAGTACAGAATTGGTCTCAACCCAATCATCACCTCGATGTCTCTGTAGAAACGCTCAGCACCTGAGACAAGGTATAAAAAGTTCAATTTATGCGCAGTGAATCTTCTAGTTTCTTATTGTCCACTACAATATTTGTCCATGTTCCTCAATTAAACTTGTGAACTTTTACGAGTTTTCAGTCCAGTTTTCACGTTTGACACCCTTCGAATTTATCACAGTTTCAACATTTTCTTTGGGTCAGAAAACTAAATTTACCGTAGATCCAACAGATGACGACAAGCTCGGTGAAGGAGATGATCATCAGGGAGAAGGTCGAACTGTACCAGTCCATGATCTGCAGGAAGTAGATTCCACCCTACAATAAGAAACCATAGGTCAAGTGCGCGAAAACAGCTCAATTCCTCTCGTTTTTAATGTTTTTGGGTTCCAGTGGCGGATAGGGAGGGGGCGGGGAAGGGGGGCGCAAGGGACACACGCCCCCACTGGACCAAAATTTCTTCATTTTTATACATTTTTCTGGAAAATTTGGTGAAATAGTAGGCTGGCGTCCCCCTCTGGAAAATCCTGGATCTGCCATTGCGGTCGTTGCATTTTCGTTTGCAGTTTGTAAGGTCGTGTATTTTTTAAAGAGTTTGGGTTTATAATAGCGTAAACCTTTGAAATGGTGCATAGAATATGGGAGATGGGGAATGTAACCAATTGTTTTTGCCGTAAAACCGCCCGATGACATGTACATGGTGAAAGGAACACGCTGCTCACCTTGGTAATACATGGCAGTCCAGCCAGGAGCTCTATGATGCACAGCGCAGCGGTAAACAACACTTTCTTCGTCTTGAGGAAGTCAAACTCGTCAATAAACGCATTGGTGCAGCACTGAAACATCCCAACCTGAAACACACAGGTGGCGCTCGCATTAGTCACATGGTAGAATTTGTTCAATCGACACGAGAGGGCAGCACTTTATGACTGCTACTCTCAATCCTCAACAAGGATGTAATGTAGGTGGCGCCAGTGGCTCTATGTACTCTGATCATTACAAACAAGTGAAAGCCGAAAAGTTGCCAAGCATTCAAACTTGCATGTTTGCCGACTAAAAAGCATTTGGTTTCGCAGGATTTTTAAAAAGCTTTGTTTGAAGCTGGCGTTTGTCCGGGAGACAAATTGGAATAGCCATAGAGCCAGCATTTCAATTGCAATACTTAAAAGGAAGATTTTGATGTCAGAATTTTGGGGATGTTTGCGTCAACGGAGAAAATGCCCGAAAACTCCGTTGCTTGTCATTGTCACAACTTTTTTGTTTTTCACTTCGAGCCAAAATGTCGACGTTTTACATCCTTGTTCTACCTGAAAAAACCCGTCGGTTATAACATCCAGGCGACAAAAACAAAAAAACTAAAAAAAAACCAAAGCATGACACTACTTCACTACTAAATGCTCGTTAAGATAGTCTCAAGAGAGGAAAATAACCTCAGAGGTTGCGAAATAATGGAAAAAAAATCATCTACGGCAAGTTAGCCTTAATGAGGTTTCTAATGCAGCACTTAAATGAAGTGGTGACTCAGTATAGACATCAAGTTTTTATTTTACTTTTTTGGAGGCTTAATGTTTGTTTGAAATAGTTTCAAACATGTTTGCCCAGAAAAAAGGCTGTATCAATAGCAGTTGACCTTTCTTCACAAGTTGCCCTTTGTATCCAAATCATACATGTTACCATCCACTTGAATATGACTTTGGGCATTTGAAGTGATGGGCAATGTGCACATTACTTTATATCCAGTCAGATCTGGTACCGCGTAATGCTTGTCACATCGATTATTTTCTCGCTTTGGGCTCAAACCATATATAGCCAGTTCAATCAGGCCTCTGGATTAAACAGGGGAAAATATCTGTTTTAGTAGTACTGTTTAGTAGTAGCAGTAGTATTTTAATTTGCGTTCACAAACGGTACCACACGGTAATTGATATTGCAAGCTTTGTGAGAGTACCATTTATGTTCTGGATATTTCTCAAAAAGGTACATCATCCTCATACTAGTTTATGATGAATTTTCATTGTGCCATAGATTCCCTTTTCGAAATAGTGATATCTTAAGGCATAGGACATATTTGTTTGTTGATGTCTATACTTTTTTTTTTGCTGTAATGAAAGGCGTTCGTGTGATAGAAACAATGTAGAGTTTCTGAAGGGGGATTTTGTGAGAACAATAATACACATAGAACTGAAATTGAAAATGATTTACAGTGAGACCTATATCTGGGTGGTGGCTGTTGTCACGGTAGGTTGACGGTCATGCACCACCCTACAGGTCAAGGCCAAGGTCACCCGCGCCCGACCCAGCGCCACCGTGCGTACTGTAGATTCACAGGGCAGCGCAGAGGGCCTAGATACCTATACATAAAAACGCAAGAGATATTAGTTGCATTGCATTGGTACATTTTATGATGCCCTTGTGTACATAACATGTACACTCCCGACAAGCAATGCTAAACAGCTTAGAAACATAATAAAATGTGTAAAAAAATGTTTCTTCTGGGGACCAATCTGTTTTTTGAAATTTTAATCAACTGGTTAAGTTCACGCGGCTATTTCCAGTGTCCCCACCAATTCCCCCAAGATATTAAAAAGAAAAATGGGGGAAAAAGATACCAATACCTCAATACAACATCAATTTGAAATATTTCTGTTTTCTTTAAACAAACAGGTCATGATGGAGGAATTTTTTGCGTATATCCCATTCAATATAAGGTTCAAACCGGGACCTCGTCAGCTGTTCCACAGCGCCCGCCGAACATAAAAAGAATTGAAATAAAACACCCTTCCCCTCTCCCACCCAAGATTCTGAGGAGCAATGGGAGAGTTATGTGGCTCTCCTAATTAAAGCCACTATAGTCAGGCTGTAGGCCATATTTTCTGCCGGTGAATTCAACCAGTTTAAGGGAATAAGCTGGTCTGGAATATTAAGAGTGCTTTAGGTCATAGGACCCCCCCCTCCCCGAAATATGTTTTTCCAGTTTTGTAAAACTATTGAGCAGAGCTTGTCAGGTTATCTAAAATATGAGAAAATACAGATTAAGTGTTTATCTGCACAGAACCTGCCTAATGTTAAACTAATCATTTTGTCTTTCCTTGTTCGACTCTCCGCCCTCCCCCCCCCCCCACTCCCAAACTCTGCCCAACCTCTCCTGTAGCCTGCGGAAGAACTACCTTTGGCAATGGTCCCATATCAAGGAATTGTCTGGCTCACACGAAAAATCAGGAAAAAGTAAAGACATGCTGGTGATGTGAAGAAAAACGCTGTGGAAACAAAAGGTTGCCGAGGAAAATGCATGCAATTAAAGTCGGTAGCATTCAGTAGTGAAAAGTGCATGGCAGTTCAAAGCATTTACAAAAATGTTTCAGGATAAAATGAACAAAAATTCCTTTCAAAATGCACAACTCAGTTTTAAATGAAAAAATTACAGGGTAAAATGTTGCAAAGCATAAAGAGAACGTAAAAATCAATTGTGTAAAAATATTCAGAAAAGTGCTGCGAAACTGAAAACACAAAAGCAAGAAAATTATTCAAACAAGTGCAAAAACAGATAGTGAAGCAAAAACTGAAGCATAAACAGCGTTACCAAGCAAACATGCTGTTACAAAGATATGTGTTGCAACCATGGACAATCATTCCCTTGATATGTCATTGCTTCCCATCATCAGTGATTTCAATACTTAATTTGGACGATGTCTTCCTCTACTGGCGCATGTCCTATGGTACCCACCCCACCCCATCAAAGTTACTGAATATCTATGCCTAATCTCCCCCAACCAACACCTCAAATACAAGCTTAGATGAGCGTGATATCCTGCTGACTTCTGTTCTCTTATTTCATCTAACTGAAGTTCAATTCTAATTATTTCTTATGCTACTTTGGCTGGATATAAAATCAGACCCACTTTCTTTTTGTCCCCCTCCCGACTGTAGCTTAATCTGTCATCTCATTTTCTATTCTAAATCAAAGTTTGGTTGGATTTTAAACTTGAAATGGGATATGTAATTTGAAACAAGCTAGTACTGAACTTAAGTAATGGTGGCCGAAGTGTTTCAAGAAGAAACGTGGCCAAAATTATACAAAGATTTCTGGAATGGGTTTTGCAAAAATTCGAAACAAAAAAAAGTAGAAAATGTTGTCTCAGCTGATTTAATTGTAATTATTGCTCAATCAGAAAATGTTAATTACACCAACCCAGAGATATACCTTATCTGCCCCACCCCCTTGCTTCATGTGACCTAACTACCGTGGTAACGTCCCTTTTACCTGGTAACGCGTTGGTTGCTATGGTGCCATTCAGCCCCAGGCAATGGGATTCCATCTCTAGAGACACGAATAGTACATAAAGAGTAATATTTCGTTATACAGTCACATAGTCATAAATAAAGCAGTCTCCAAAATTACACTGGCCGACATTCTGTGTGCTTGCTTTTCCGTAATCACTCCATAAATCTTCCATTTCCCTGAACAATTGCTCAATTTTGATATTTTATAATTGGGCAGAGAAAATGAGTGAAACTAATGAGAGAAATTCCATTTTTATGCGCAGTTTACTATCTATCGTTGTGTGGCTGTGGAGCTGAAATATCAAAACCTAAAAAAAGAATCTTACGAGACAAAAACTGCAATGGAGGTTCTCTCATCTTAATATCATTTCTGTTTTTTGCAGTTACTGATATTATACCCAAATCAAAATGGTTCTGCATTGGTTCTCCCCAAATTCTGTCCTTTCCAAAAATCAGAAGAAATCATTAAACAACTTCGAAGTGTTTATAATTTCTATCAGTGAAATTTGTTTGCTCAAGGTTCAAAGAACTATTTTTGTTGGCATAAAAACTAAGCATGTGAAGTCACGCCCTTTTTTGAATGAAAGTTGTTTCAATATTCTTTGCCTTTTTTTAGCAGAAATGATGAGTAGTTCAAGCTCTAAAAGCACCTTGTATCGAGTCTAATGCTATCGCATGTAGGTAAAGGAACATTTCATCCGTGGGTTTCCACTACTCGCAGATGCTTTGAGAACAAGGTGGCTGCCCCAAGATTTTATTTCAACAATATAAATAAATAGTCTTTAAAAACAGAAAGGGACAATAACACGGGAGGATCGAGCTTGTGTAGGTGATAAGTTCTTATGATACACATAATGAAACATGCACCAATCTATGTCACCGAACCGAGCTCGAACCAACAAACACACACGGCAAATGGTTCGATTTACGCACGATGCCGAATGTACCAAAAATGACGTCAGAAATTTTAGTTACGTAGGATAGAGAGATTTAGAATCAAACGTTTTAGTAATTTGTTAATTTTGTTACATAAAAAAATTTGCCATGAGTGTTTAGCTTGCAGTGTTTAAATCTTGGGCCAGGCACATGATACATTAATAGTGGCTTCC
The DNA here is from genome assembly GCA_038406175.1 of Haplosyllis leylae. Classification (NCBI taxonomy): domain Eukaryota; kingdom Metazoa; phylum Annelida; class Polychaeta; order Phyllodocida; family Syllidae; genus Haplosyllis; species Haplosyllis leylae. The sequence goes on along the minus strand of JBCAUG010299637.1, from coordinate 4,680 downwards.
CAGCCCAATTGCGGATACCATCTGAATAACGTGGTATATGTTCACACAGTTAACAAACTATCAATTTCGTTTTGAAACAAGCAGCACAGAGAGGCCGACCCAGTTTCAGTTTTCCGTTTACCCGGGTTCAGCCCACCTGAGAGGGTAAGTTATATTTATTACAGAAACATAGTCAATCCATAGCCACAGCAAATGATTCGCCAACGACGACACCGATGAATGACCAACCGTTAAGAGCGTCGTTCGACTTCGTCGGCGTATAACTCTTGCCCCTGCGGTTGTTCATTTTCAACCATGAACCTTCCACAGGTTTGTATGAATTGGTCTTTCTTTTACATTCTAAGCGCATGCCAGTTTAGAAAATTTTTTGAAAAAATTTGGATTTTTTCCTCCGCCATCTTGAAAGCGGAGGGACGCAGAACCAGATGGTACCCATCCCATCTGGTCCCACCGTTGCTGTGGCTTTGGGTTCTTCTAACAGTATAGTTATCTTCGCTAAACTCCAAGCAGAGCATGAAATGTAGAAATGTTACATGTTTTCAAGAGAAATAATTACTTTTCTCTTCAAACGTAAAATGAAGTGAAATATTTACTGATATTACTGAGCTGGATAAAATCTATCTCTCTATGTGTTCAATTTGTCCATCCTGGTCGTACAGAAGTTTCTTGTGTACAGTCTGTTTCAATTTGGAATAAGACTCAGCTGATCTTCCTTGCACACCAGTATAAGAAAAATAGGGTAGTGATACTAGGTTCCATCAGCTGCTTTGTGGGTTTTCGAATCTTCTTTAAATATTAATAAACGTTTCATTATAAAACAAATTCCAAAACTGTGTGTCGCAATGACCCAATTTCGTGGCTCCCTACCCTTTTTCAGGTCCTACCTAGTATGACTACAGTGGTCGGTATGGGCAACATATTGGTACTCCAAAAGTTTTAAATTTAGAAACAGGGTATTCAAGTGGAATAATCGAAAACGGCAAGTTTTGAGATTAAACGAAAAATAAATTCCTTCTGTTTCTGTTGCCCAACGTCTATTTCCCTTTTTCTTCGACACCAGATGGCAGTAGAACACTACCACCACCAGGTGGCGTGGCTTCCGGTTCCCGGTGCTATTCGCGAGACAGGGGGCGCTGCAATCAAGATCTGCTGAGTATTTCAACTGAACAATGTACCTCTCAGGTGAGTGAACCGTTTGCAGGGAGGTCCCGGGGCGAAACAAGCGTGCGTAAAGGATCAAAGCGTTTTACCTGAGAACCGACTCCGATAGATAACAACATGGCGAAAAACATGACCGACCAGAGCTGAGGTACGGGGAACTTCGCCAGAGCCTCGGGGTAAACCACAAACACCAAACCAGGACCTGCAACATAATGTTAAACGTCAATAAAAATAATATGCTCTCGGAAAGAATGCTCCACGAGAAAAACGGCCGATAGGAAGAAGGGCAGACACAATTTTTAATGTGTCCCATGTACATTAAGGCCCATTCACACTGTAAGTTTTGCGACTGCCATTTGTTTTTGTTTTCAGTAGGATTGAATAGGAACTGGTAATGTTGTCGCAATTGCATGAAAACTTGCATCAAATCCTGTACAACTCATTAGTTGTGATAAGAAAAATTGCAGTCGCAATCGCACCATGTGAACGGGCCTTTACAGTTGACATTCCTCTGTAAGGTAATCTATTTTGGGGCCTTTGAAGAAAGGTGGCCGTTCAAAGGAATACGTTATTAAGAATAACGAGATATGACAGTAAAATGGTGTGACCTCCCAAAAAGAGTGGCTAGAAGTTGCATTGTGTTCGCCAATGCGACAAACATGAACAGTCAAAAAGGACAGAAATGAGACATTCCATTGAGGAGAGATCTTAGTTTTGGACATCTGACAGTAAATTTCTGCTGACATGGATCGTTTAACTTGGATTAGGCTAATTCACTCATAAACTCCAGGCATTGTAAGTGCTAATCGTAACATAAACATTTGTCTGGGGAAGGCACTTCGACCTGTCTGCCAACAATGCGAAGTTTTTAATAGATTACCCTTAAACAGACAAATATGTCTGCAGATAATCACATCTAAAAATAAAACGTCCACCCATTATAAACATGTTTGATTTGTCCTGTTTTCTTTCGTTGAGTGAATTATTATTTTCTTTGTCTGAGGAGGTTAAAAAGAGGGAACTATGATAATATGTGTAAATAGAGAGACGTCTCTGAACAACACGTGTATTTTATTTCTATCGAGGCCTTTTTTCCCCTCATTTATCTTTTGCTTTGATGGTTCAAATCTCATTATATTTGCTAAAATACGACCCAAGTACCTCCGTATTTTACCTTTTTTTAAATATCACTTCAAAGCATCAGCAGAAAATGTAGTGATGTTCAACTTGCTCTGGTAGGAACAAATTTAAATGTTTGGCCTGGTTGTAGGAAATAATAAAAGGTACCGCAGTTTATCGTTTAAAGCACGATACACATCCGTTTCATGCTATTGTAACGCAGCCTGTGTCAACGTTGTAATTGCGTTTTATCATTTTATTCAATAAAATCACCTGGAGGTCTGGTTCTTTGTTCATTAACATCTTTAAGATATACCCAGACCGAGCGAAAGCGAAATCGCGTTGGAATTACATAGATTTATACCAGTGGTATTCACACCGAGCGAAAGCAAGCGCGAAAGGGACGTCGTTTCTTGATTGCTTATGGACCCATCAGAGCGAAAGCAAAATTCGCTTTAGCTTTCGCTTGGTGTGAAAAGACCCTTACACGTGTCGGTAACCGGCAAAAACATACAAGTTGTTTGTGAACTTTATTTTGTTGTTTATGGTATGAATGATTCATGATTACGACATAGATAATTATGCCAGTTACGTATTGTTAATTTGAAGCTAATTAGTCTAGACGTTTGAGTCCATATTGCGCACAGATATTTGTGATAAGAACAGACGGTGAGGATCAGTAGATCACACGCGGTGATTCACCAGATGCTGCTGCTAGTTCGGTTTATTGATCCGTAAACGGCTTCTTCACATTGACCTGACACCCCTTCTGAAGAAACTTGATAGAGAATGATCAGTTCTTTCGCTGTCGTTTTGATTTGCGGAGATATTCGTCAAAAAAGTCGATATTTCTCGTTTTTTGTCACAATCACAGCCAATTATCTAATGCATGTTCTTTTTATGGTAAAATGACCTTTTTTCATTCCACGAAATCATTTTTCATCAGACATTTTCAGACTTTCTGACACTACCAATCTGTAAACAGAAATCTACAGACAGAGACGTAGCCTGTTTCTGGAATATCTCTCGTCAGACTCTCAGCAGAGTGCTGCGTCAAATCATAGATCACATACGATACGATATAGTTTTGTTGTTTAATTACGATACGATATAGTTTTGTTGTTTAATTATCAGAGCACTTAATTGACAAAGGGCGGCAGACTGAGTGTCGCATTTATATAGTTCACATGGAAAACGGGTGTGGCACCAACGTTACCAAATAAAAAACATGATACCGGTGTTGTTCAGTACAGGTTCTGTGTCAGGTAGCGAAAAGGAATAGATCCTGAGCTCTGGTAGGGGAGAGTCAAATCAGTGGCCTCCCTCAGACCAATTTGAGCATTCAAGGAGGTTTTTTATGGGGGGAGGGGGGGTGGCCGGCTATTGCCCCGCTTGAATCCACCACCTGTAAAATACTTGCGAGCACGTTGCCGACCCATTAAGCGGAGGCGTAAATCTTTTTTCCGTTGGTACCATTACGATACGATTACCGTAGGTCACATCCAGTTGTGCAAATGGATCTGCTGTGTACCCGTTGCACCTGTACCACCTGTGGACCCCAATACTAGACAAGGTGTTTTGCGGACGATTGGGCCAAAGCATTGGAAATAACACCTGTAAACACACGCATACTTGTACACTTACTGAACGAAAACTGATAAACATACAATACTTTCTGAACTTCCGAGGATGCTTTTGCCGGGGTAATGACTATCTACTGATACAGTTGCTGAGGTGAAATATCATTATGACGGTGCTAATCAAGGCACGATGTCCTGGCATAAATCAGGTATCCTCTTCAACAGAGCAAGAAATGGAAAACAACCGATCACAAACCGGTTTTTTTTACAGACGTACTGCACTTGATTCTATTTATTGTTTTCAATTTCAGCTGCGTGGAGCTGTACAAAAAAATTCAAAGGGAATGTACTGAAGTATGTAAATAAGTTAAACTGTTGACAAATAACGGATGAACTGGACACAAAATATTCGTTCACGGGTAAGTGTCTGGAGCGTAATTATTATGATTACAAATAAAAATTGGAAATAAACTGATGTTTTTACAAAAAGTAACCGAATAATAACTTGTTTATAATTCCGGCACTTTATCGGTCATAAAAACAAAAACAATGTGTGGACATTAAGAGTAAACCTTAATGTCAGCAATTAAATAATTGCCTGTGGAATTGGGTTGGTATGTGTCTCGTAAATGGATAATAATTGGTAATTTTCCATGAATAGTTATCTATACCCGAAATTACTAGATAAAAAATATGCTGTGTAATCCTCAATACCGCTGAAGTTTAGTCAGTTAGATGGAAAATATACTGCGATTATGGTTTCAGAGTATTCTGGACAATATACTCATGACAGGGGGGGGGGGGTGGGGCCTCAGTCCTG
>JBCAUG010299526.1:0-17614 GCA_038406175.1 Haplosyllis leylae | reverse complement strand
TTTTGTAGTCAGGTGTCAGAGCAGGCACCGGGATTGGCGCCAGTTTGCGCTGGAGTAGGCTCTGGAACAGGCCTGGTGGCAGTGCTCTTGGGGGATTTGGCACTGGGGGACGCTTGGGCTGCTGAGGGTAAATGACGGTGGACTGTCTAGGGGACTGTACCAACTTGGCCATCGGCCTGGCGCTTGGACCAGGGGCAGCTGTTGGGTTTGAACCTGCAGGAATCACAGCCGGCAAGCCGGCACTGGCAAAATACAAGGGACACATCATGGGCATGGCCCTGGCATGTGTGGTGAGGATGTCTAACTGCTGCGTCGCTGACAGGAACCTCATGTTGATCTCGAAGTCCAAGTTGGCCATCCATAGACCCTGCACCAGGCTGTAAAAGTCGTCGGCCTGCTGGGCCAACAAGGCAGTAAAAGGACCAGAGTCCCCTCCATCCGCATCTCCCGCCTTCTCAGAGAGCGGCGTGGCCACCTTCGGGAAGTCTGCAATGGTGTGGTTTGCCTCTCCCGTTAGGTACTATTTAGTGTCTGCCAGCACCTTCGCCTGGTTGGCTTTAGTCTTTTTCCAGGTGGCAATGTACTTGGTGTCGGCATCAGTAATCAACTGTTGGAGAGTAAGGGCGGCAAGCCGCACGCTATCCACCACCCGGTTGGAGTCGGCTAAGCTGGGCTGGGTGCCTAGTAGGCCACGTTGGGTATCCATCGCAAGGCGGAAGGTGCCCATTGCCGTCCGGATATCAGAGGTGCAGGTGTTTATGCCCAGCAGGTGGTCGGCGTGGAGTACCTCCATTTGCACATAGTAATGCTCAGCCAGGCTCACGTGCTTCTTGTGCAACTCCTTGGTTTGGGTCAGGATCCGGATTATCCAGTGTTGAACAGTGTTACCCGTGCATAGCCTCGGCGAGGCCGTGGAAGCAGCAGAGTCTGACACTACATCTGCCGGCTTGCCTCCTCCTCCCCTGTCTCCGACGTCCCCATCTTTATCAGGTTTGCCGGGCTGGTCGTCGGCTTGTCGGGTTCAGCAGGACGTATGGGTTTTGAAAGAGGAAGTCCTGAGTCAGGGCCTGGCCAACATCCCAATCACAGCCCTGTAGCCGGCTTTTGAGTTTTTCTTTGGCCTGTGCCATGGCCAATTCCCATACGCTAGGTTCGCAATCTTCATATGGGTCCGTCATAGCCCGGGTCTGAAATGCAAATGAAGAAGATTTAGCCAGGAGTTGACACAGATGTTTGGTTCAAACCGGGCAGAGGAAGCATTAAATAAACAAAGTAAGTGGGTCAACAGTGTTGGTCTAGTAGAACTGGGCTGGCAGAGGGGCTGGCGCAGATTAAATAAACAGCTTGAGTTATTATTGTTTGTTTAAGTCTTATGATCTGAAGCCACCTGTTACATAGCCGGGAGATGGGATTAAAGATAACCTGTCTAACCTAAACTATCACGGAAATGCCGTTACATACTATAATAAACAGATTGCATAACCGGCTAAGCACTTTAAAGACTCCCCATCTGGAAGGCAAAGTTTATCTTCGCCGGCACCGGGGCCAGCTAAAAATTTGGATCTTACTATTTTCTTAGGAAAGGTGATTGATTTGGCCAGCGCATTAACACCGGGGGTTGCGTCGACTCTTAGCCGGGCCAATGCCAGAGTAACGCCGACTTACCGGCGGAGATGAAGAGAGAGATACTTACATGTGCAGCCAGAGATGGTCAAAGTGGAAATGCTGCACGTGCGACCTTTTTGCACCCTTTTATACCTGACGACGTCCACCAGAGGGTGCATGGTCGTGGTTGCTAATGCACTCAGCCAATCAGAAGGCTTTATTTCCTTCAAGGGGATGGCGTTATGGCATTGTGGGTGTGGCTTCGTAAAAATGAAAGGTATAAATGGCCATGTTAGACCCGAAAGAGCTCAGAGAGGCGCTGGTCTCCAAAGACACAGCATCAAATTGGCACTTCATAGAAAACAAGCAACACGCCAACACCGACAATGCCGGGCCGGCATGGTAAAAGTAAGAAAAATAGAGGGAGAGTAGATGATGTGGAGCCGAACGGGCCGGCGTGCGAAATGTAAGTATCGGGCTTACCTTTTTATGTTAGCCAGGTAATGTCGAGATGTTTTAGCCAGACTGTACTGGCCGGCGCTTGTGATATGAAGGTCATGGATTGTGGCTATGATGACAGGGGGTATTGTTTTGTATGTAGAAGTAAATTCCGGTGCTCACATTTGTCTAGGGGAGCACTGGCTATCCTTCTCTCATTTTGTTGATTCTTTTACAGATATAAGATTCTACAGAGGGTCCATTATGGGACGTGGAAAGACATCAATGATCTCACCGTGAGTCTGATGAACGGATACAACATGACCTTAGCACCGGAAGATGTTAGCCAGCTGAACCTGTTTGATGCCTTCCGGATACTTATAGTATGGTTATACTGGTATTCAGTACGGTATTTTAGTGGGGCCAGCGTACACGACAGCCATCGCACTGCCTTAGATTATTCATTCCTGGGTGTCGCCAAGTGGTTTGGCAGTGTATTCCGCCAACCACCCTTTAATTCCAAGACCCGGCAGCGGTATGATGACCGGGTAGCCAGACACAGCGCCCGGAATGACTACACGGGCATGGTGTACCTCATGGACATTGAGGAGGGGGTCCAGGGCCAGCATTTCATGGCCAGTGATTTGCTCGGCACCATGTTCATGAGCGTAGCCCGGCAGGAGTGCCCTATCGGAGACCCCTGGAGGCTTAAAAATGCCACGACTATGGTGAAGTGGGAGGAGTCGGTGGCCAAAACCCAGAAAGAGGTGGTGAATAGAATAGCCACCCACCTGGGTACCCAGACGAAATGGAATGGCCGGGTTTATCCTGGTCTTCTCCGGTATGTGCCATGCAAGTACCTGGACTATGCCTTCCCCTTTTATACCAACCCATCAGTCTTTAGTATAGGCGGACGAGTTCCATCAAGTCCAACCCAGTCACCGGCTTTAACCGGTGGCTCACAACTTGAAGTCTCGAGTTCACTGTCACGCATTCCTGTGAGGAGCGGGGGATGGTCCACCATGACTGCTGCACAGGTGGCGGCATGTGTGGAGGAGGAAGAACATGAGGAAGAGAGGGTGGCACTCCAGAGGGCGCTAGAACAGGGAGTCGAGATAGACCAAGACTCGCTGGATGACGATGATGAGGCAGGTGCTGTTAGCACTGACACTGACATGGCCGGCGTCACACAGGGCCTGTCGCTGACCTCGTCAGCCACCTCGTCTACACCCCTGCCAAACCTTCAAGCCAACATGAGAGAACACCAGGCGCTGGACAACCGGCAGCGCCCGGACCGTGAAGATCATGGCGGCGCTCACCCCAAATGCCAGGGAGAACAAACATCAGAGCCACGTAAGTGTAGCCGGAGTCGAGACAAAGTGGAGGCTGCCACGGGCAGCACCAGCGACTCTGTGCTGGCTAAGGCCGAGGATGATGACATAATAATAATGGATGGCCAAGACCTGATACCAGAGCCCATGATCTGGCTGCCGGCGATGGGGGTGGCATTCCCGGTGCACCTAGCCCTCGAGGACCCCAATAAGTTCCTCTACTGGGCGACATGCCTTAACATTGACCACCTCAGCCTGGAGGTCCAGTCCTTACGTTACCTGAACGATCATGAGGATGCGGCGAGGGATTTAATAGCCTACATCTTGTGGGCCCTGGTCACCAATCTGCAAACCGGCCAACACGTCTTTCCACGCACCATCCCCCACCAGTTCACTCAGATCAGCGGAGGTGCGCAGTCGCCATCTCATGCCCCATACCTGGTGGAGCCAGAATACCCCTCGGATGTCCGGTTGAAATGCCGGTATGTCTGGGAGTACCTGTTTGCTTGGGTTCAATACTGGTGGGAGGCTCAGATCCACCGGACCCAACATCAGATCTTCTTTGGCGGCCGGTGCTGGATGGATAGCCGGATGGTCTTGTTTGGCGTAAGCCACCTAAACGAGATCCTCCTGGCCAATAATGCTGTCCGGCTAGACATGATCATGGCGAACACCGGCTGGGACACGGCCCACCAGTTCAACTTGCGGCACCAGCCGCAAGTCGTCAAATTTTTCGACGAACAAGAACAGGAAGCGGCGGTCCGGACCGACCGGGAGAAGATTCGCATCCGGCAAAGGGAGAAGGAGGTGGCGCACGCCAACTGCCTGGCACTATGGAAGCTGGTACAAGCGGCCCGCAAGACACACTCGGAGGCTAAGAAGAAGGTGGAAATTGCCAAGTTGGAGGCTGAGAAATGCGACGCCGAGAGACGCCAGTCTCAGGGCTATCTGCCCCAACTTGAGGCCGACCGGCGAAGGGCAGTGGCCGCCCAGCGAGCAGTGGAAGCCGACCAATGCAGAGCCAGAGAAGCAGGGTCCTCAGGACACGGAGAGAGGTCTCATCGGAGCAAGAGTGGTAGCCGCCACCGGACCAACCTAGAGAGAATCGGCGAACGCAGGCGAGATGACAAGGAAAGGGAGCGAGCCTGGCAGTCCCGCTGGGATTCCGGGTCCCGGGACCCCTTGGGCCCAACCTTCTCGCCCCCCAGCCTATCAATAGGTCCTCCAAGCCAGTGCTGGAGACTGAGACCCCTGCTGCTAAGGAGGATCCTCCGGCTACGAAATCACCTCCACGACAACAAGAAGAGCTGATGGTGATGTCGCCACAGAGAAAGCAACTCCCACCTCCCCAGGGTCTCCCACCGCCCAAGGCGGAAAACATACCTACGCTGCCAGCGAGTGCTTCCAGCGGATCCGGCATGCCATCCGTGCCGGTGTCCATCCCGCTGGACTCCATTGCACATGAGACTGAGGATGATTTGTCAGAAGGAGTCTATGACCCCCTCACCACCTTCCAGGATGAATATTTTTCAATGCCGCGAGTCCTGGCCGAGCTGGGAGGAATCTTGGGCAATCCCAACAGTTGGGGACAGCACACCATAACAAACCGGGAGGACCGCTGGTCATTTGCCATCCCGGGCATACCGGAGGAGTACCATCCGGTACCTAGCCTGCAACGTCGCAAGCCTGATCCCAAGGGTACTGATGAGGGCACGGTATCCACCGGAGAGATATCACCGGACACCGAATGTCAGCTTTTGGATGACGCCAACACCCAGCCGTCAGAGGTACCAGCCAGCCAGACCTTGAAGGAGCCAGAGACATAGGCCAGCCAAGCACCAGATGATTCGGCCACCCCGACGGACCAGCCCACCACACAGGACCCGGGTGAAGAAGAGATGGAAGTCGACAGATCACCACACCGACAGTGAGGAAGACGCAGCCCGGTGTTAAGGATTTATTTCCACATGAACTGTTATTATTCGCTTTATATTTTGTACCATTGTGTTCACATACTCGGGATCTTGCCGGTTATAGTACATTTTTGTTAAAGTAGTTTAATTTCGTACCGGCTATCGTTTTTTTGTATTCAGTTTCAGGGTAGCTGCCGGTGGTCACTAGGGTCACCGGCTGGTTCATGGTTCTTATCATGCTATTCACGACCAAGGAGATAACGTTAGTTTTAGCTGTGATATTATTGTACTCAAGTAGCCAGTGCCTTGTCGGCTAATGTTTTAATTCGCCGTGTCTTACCGACTTTTGTCTTTGATATTTTAATGGTGCCGTCATTGCTTTTAAAATGTTTTGTGTTGTAATGTTGGGGCGCCGACTCCGCTGTTGGAGTCAGCTATTGCTATTCGCCATTTCCATTGCCAATGTCACTTGAATTCATGTACATTTTATATTATCTTGTATGGTGTTGTAGTTCTCAGGTTAATAAAGCCATACGAGGGCGTACGGCCGGAGTCTAGGGGAGGGTGTCACAGTTAAATGGACAAGGTGCGTCCCTGTAACCTTTCTGTACTTAGCTGGCCAAGCCTCTCTCTTGCAAAGAGAGGGGAATAGCCAGTTACAGTTACTCAGGCCGCTACGGCTTTGCTGTAGCCGCCATTCCCGGTCTGCACATGCGTGAGTAATTAATACTCACGCATGCACGTCCGGCGCCCAATCCGTGCCCACTTGGCTCCGCCCCTTCCCTTCTTAATGGCATAAATACTCAAACTCATGGAGTTCGGGGAGTTCGGTTAGGTTCACTCCGGATTCGGACTTAGGTTCGAATCCACTGTCCTGGCAACCCTAGCTTGTCAGTGCTTCGCCGACTCATCCCCCACCAGAGCACCTTGACCGGCTAACCGGGATACTGGCCTCTGGCTCTGCCAGAGCCCTCTGTGTTCTAAACAGTAATCTGTCTGGTAGTTATCCTTCAGTTAGACCAAGGCCCGCCGCCGGGGCCATAAACGCGATAGTTAAGTTATAGTCCGGTGCCCTAAGCGCGCGACGGTACGCCGGCGTACGCGATTAGACGAGACAAGGACTGCCATTCGGAGGACTGGAGCATTGCCCGCCTCTTAAGTCGCGGCAGGGAGTACTACAGGCCGGTGGCACGAGTACCACCGGCGCGAGAGGAAAGCAGAAACATCTTAGCCGACCACCCACTTCGGAAAAACCGCGACACATACTTGAAACTTGTGTCAATTTCTCGACAAGAAAGAAAAGCCACAAATCCAATACTCAATTTTTGTGTGTGAAAAATTCATACTGATAAGTTCGAGGAATGCAAACAATTGTAATGTCCTATTTTGGTTTTGAAATTAGGTGAATTCCTCTCATTTTGAATTAGTCAAGTAATGGGTAGTATAATCTATTATCTGTGAATAGTAATTTGTTCGTACGTCATGTATTCAGCTATCTATGGATAGTGCAAATTCATTTTTCACTATCCATGGAGAGTGCTCATTCATTTTGCACTACCCATGTAAGGCTACATTACATTTTAACTATCTATGAATAGTGAACTGCTCCATGGATAGTGCAAATTAAGATTTCACCTATCCATGAATAGTCAATTCTAGTAACCATGTGCAATTAGAAGGAGTAGACTAATTCACCTGATTCAGCAAGATCTAAAACCAAAATAGGAAAAACATGAACATGTACATTCATTGTAGTCTTGGAAACGTACGAGACCCTTCGAACGATCTGTGTAAATTGTCACGAATAAAATTCATTCAAATTTAGTTTTTGACGTTATTGGACAGAGTCGTTATCTAATTCCAATTGGAACTTTGACAACAATGAACTTTTGTTCGCGTGAAAAGTTCGGTTATTTCCCATTAATATTGTATCATCTTGACAATAAACGCTTTATCACCGTCAACCGTTTATGTCGTGACAGCTGACAGGAATTAATGGTAGAATTGATGTGATTCGTCTCACAATGTAAAAAGACGATGACTTTTGGGACGTTTACCGCAGTTTCGTTATCGACTTAACGTTAGAGAAGCACGGGGGCTGTCAATGAGTTGATTGATGTTCGTCTCACAACGGAAAGACGACTGTGAGGACGTTCACCTAGACTCTCGTCACCAAGGGTCGTAATCAGATGGAGATGATGACCAAGGTGCCAGACTTCGTGACCATTCAGAGGATATCAATAACAAAATGGCACTTGAGGTTTTACATTATTCCAAGTTTAATAAAATAAAATTAGCTAACATTTAGTAATCAAAGATTTAGCCATATTGTCCGATTTCAGTATAATTTATTCTTTTGTATTTGGCCAACTATTGAATCACCCTGAAGGAACTTCAGAAAATTCGGACTAAAACGGAAATATCACTAATTTCTGACCTATTTAAGTCAATGGGTGGAATTTTTCTTGGATTTTTCCCTTGCAAAATCTGCAAATATCTCAGACATCTGAGCATCTACTTTGAAAATCCTTACATAGTTTGAAAGGATTGTGTAGTGGGATTTTCTACCAGATAATATTTAAATGTAAATATGCAGTGAATCAAAGAAAATTAACATTTTGTGTGACCATCCCTTTTTTGTGGAACACTAATTTCTGACAACTGGGCACAAAAATTACTTTTGTTAGGTCAGCAGTGGAGGCTGCACCATTCAAAATCTGAAATCCCCATAGACTTCCATTGTAAAGCTTTTGTCAGAAATTAGTCGTATTTCCGTTTTAATCCGATTTTTCTGAAGTTCCTTCAGGGTGTTTAAGGAAGCCTTGAATTCTCTGCAAGGAGAACGTACCACGGTCTGTCTGGCGATGCGAAAGGACTAAATGCTGTGACAATTATTCCTTTATCCTGACAAAATTCGACTATTTTCTTGTTATTGAAAAAGGGATGTATCTCGATCTGGAATACAATAGGTAGACGTCGCATAATTTTATAAATAGATAATACACGAGATCTAACTTTTGTGAAAATACATATGGAAGAGGAAAGAAAGACCAGTTTCTTGTTTCTCTGTGTTTGAGTTCTGAGCTTCAGTTTGAGGGGTGGAATACATATTTACTGTCCGGACTGGAGGTTTGGGGTACCCACTGTCCTGTCTGGGGAGAGGGTGGGGGTACCCCCTGTCTTGTGTCGGGGATACCCGCCCTTTTCCCCCGCCGTGGACAGACAGACATCTGTGAAAACATAGCCTCCTGTCGTACTTCACACGCGGGCGGAAAAAATTCAGTCAATTTATATACCAACGGACTGTTTTCTAGGCCAGCAAACTCCGTCTGATGTTGTTGTTTTGATTGGCCGGAATACAGTCGATTTACAGATGAACTGTATTCTACCGCTCAAACTGAGTTCAGAACTCAAACACACACAGAGGCTATAAGAGAATGTACATCCGCTAATATATGTTGCGAGCTCAGTTGTATCTCTCACCTGGTTCACAGCTGGTTTAACCGTTCCCTTGTCAAGAATCCTTTGAATCTGCTTGCTATTAAAGTTAGATACACCAATATTTTTCACAACCCCTTCCTTCAGTAATTCTTCCATTGCCTGAAATTTGATTTAAGTTTGAAAAACTCTGGGTAGAATTATCCTCAGAGTGAGTTTTGAGACTGAGACTTGAGAGATGAGAGTCAGAGACATCATAAAACTCCCACTGTTGTATATAGGTCTATTTTCCACTATACTACATATTTGCCAAGTGCTTTGGAACATGGTGTAGATTTTGCCTCGGTTATCAGAGGGCATTAGGGTCAACTGTCTGGGTCATATTAGCACATATTTTCTTCAGTGCATGTTTGAACTAGTAGATACATATTTGCCAAATACACTAGTGTGAATATGCACTATTTTTGTAAATATTTTGTAAATAAGTGAACATTCAACTTTTGAACACTATATATCTGCAAATTGATACCAATTTAATAATATACACTTACAAAATAATGCAGATTATATTAATGGATATTGAAAAGTTGATTGCTGAATAATACCTATTTGCAAATTGATACTTATTGAATAATATATAATATACTTCCAAAATAATGGATACATACTGAAATAATACATACTGAAAGGTTGAATGTTCATTTATTTGCAAAATATTAGTTTTTTTGTAAGATACTGTCCTAAATCAACATGTCTGATAACACATTCCTGAATAAATGTGTTATTTCAATAGTTTGGATCCAAATAAAAATATGTAAGACTAATTTATATTTTAACATATACCATCCAAATAAAAAAGGTTACATATTTTTTAATTACAAAACTTGTTTCTGAAACAGGTACAGGAAGTGACAAATTTCAGTAAAAGTGTGGCTTCTGTTCCTTAAGAAAACACACTGTTTAATGTTTAAATTAAAATTTACTCAGATTGCATGTTTAAAATAGTTAAATTATGTAAAAGTCACAAAATCAAAATTTCAAATTGTAAACAGTTTCTTGTGTTTCAAAATTTTGGTCAAATTAGTTTTGGCTAGGGGTGGCCACCGCCTGCTCAAGAGATCCTAGATCATACCACATATTGAAAAATATCTTTGATACGGTCACAAAATTTTACAAATTCTGAGATCTTGTGCTAAAGATCCCCTGAGTGTCTTGAACTGAAAATACACACAAATCATTGATGGATCTAAGGGGACCGCCTGGGAGGCCCTTCCCCCCCTCCCGGTCCAATTTCTTACATTTTCATTCTGTTTTCAGGAAAAATTTGCTAGGTTGGCGCCCCCACCTTGGGAGTTGGCATCCCCCGTCTGGGAAATCCTGGGTTCGCCACTGCAGACAGACGATGAATAAAGGCAGGGTTACATTGCATGAAGGATAACTGAGTCAAATAACTTCGTTTCTGCACATCGATGTTCGACATTCTTTGTCAGAGGACAAAAATGTTGCGAAAAGCACTACAAACTGAAGCTGTTCATTTTATATACCTTCCAAGTGTCGAGATAATCGTAGTCTGCCAGTAGATGAACACCTTTTTCATCCTTTGGCATAGGATCTGATCCCCTCTCCTACAATATTCAAATTGATATTCTAAACTCATTCCACATACCACGAAACCTAACAACAGGCTTTAGCATAAATAAGTACTTTGACCGGAGTTTGTCAGCGTTAAGGAAGCTGGAGCCATTTGGAACAGTCATTGGAGAGAAAGGAAATACTTTATTCAGACAATAGAATTTTCCCCTAATCGAAAGGAAATTCTGTGAATTCAGCGAATTCAGGGAATCTGATAAATCACTGGAACATGAAATTTGGGTTAATTTAAAGATCCACTCTGTTACTTGTGTATTCCTGACACCATGGTAGCATCCTAATTCCTCACCCAAGAGGTAGCAGGTTCGAATACAGTAATAATTTAATAATAAATATTTTGCCATTGAATTTGCTTCAAGTTAGGAAAAACTCAATTGTATGGTCAATGCTGGAAAGATGATTGCTATTTTCAATTTGCATTCAAAATCTTAAGATATAGAGGGATAATCAAAGTGACCCTTTTCAGTGGAAATACTGTGAAATTTTCTGTTATGATTAATTTTAAGTACAGAAAAAATTCCATTTCTGTGAAACTTCCCAGGACAATTACTGGCAATAGTGTGAATAAGAATATGTAGAAAAATGATGAGGTTAATAAAAACATGGCATCATTCCAAAGAATACTTCAGAACGAAGTTGTAATTTATTTACAGACAAACTTTACCACTCAGTTTGTGGCCTCTAAAAGGAGTGAAAGTAACCGTCAACTTTGAATTCTATTTAATAACTTTTCAAAAAAACATAGTGCTGAACATCTTGAGTCGTGAAGGAAATTTTGAAAGAAATCGTACCAGCGTTGCTACGGGCCAATGTACGAGATATAGATCCAAGTATTCTAATCCAAGACTGTCAAGAGTCTCTTGCAAAGCTTTCCTCACGCCGCTTGGCCGATGAAATTTATTCCACAACTGAAATTTTTGAAAACTATGTGAAGCTACAGATTTGAAAAAAGTTCTGAAATTTATCATTCAATTTTAAAATAAAGCCAGCATGGAGCCTGAGCTCACTTTGCCTGTTATAAATAAATCTTCTCTTTTGATGTTATCCTTGGCCAGTTTTTCGTGCAGAGCCTGTCCAATTTCTTTCTCATTCATGTAGGTCCAAGCACAGTCAAGATGTTTCACTCCAAAATCCAAAGCTGCCTTGACTGCATTTTCCACTTCTCCGGGTTTTGCCTGAAGGTAACAAAGAGAGCGGTTTCAAGACAAGAAAATACATTGCAAGCTTTGAAAGTACTCGAGATACGTTGGTCCACGTAATAGATTTTGACGAATTTTGTTATGAGGCAAGTAGAACATAGAAATTAGAAATATGTACAAACTTTATTAATTCCTAAAAGCTACATCTTTACACTAAGGTGAAATATAGGCACAAAGAAAGGGGTGTGAATGCTAGGTCACGCAAATACTGATATCGCAACAGATTTTAAAGTGGTCATGAATCTGATTGGCGTGACAAATCTCCTTCAAATCGAGTAATGTATTGGGTGCGTGAATTGGGTCTTCAGTTAATCCATTCAAAGGGTGAAGGGCGCACACTGTGCAACAGCATAGCGTTAGCGATATGTAAGGTTCTTTTCTTTAGCAGCAGGCTACATCCGTAAGGAATGAATATAATATCCATTCTGAGCGACACATTCTATTGCTATCACTCACCTTCCACGTCCCAAGACCAACAAGGGGCATCAAAGATCCGCAATGAAGTTTCACTGCATCCATTATGAGTCAATTTAAACGAAATTCTGTGCATATGCTTCCAGACTTGTTACGATGAAACACGCGGCGTTTATCGTCATTTACATGCAAATGAACATAGGTAAATCAGAGATAAGATTTTTAAGCTAGACAAGCGTTACACATTTGTGTTCAAGTTTGTTCGTTATGTAACGGGACCATTTTACTGATCAACGTTCAATGACAAAATCTTTTTGGGGTCCGTTTGCGCTAAGAGAACAGAAATACAGTGGATTAGGCTTAATGCTAATTAATTAATGAGTTTAGAAATAAAATTAAGAGGCTGAGATGCAATAATTCAGGTGTCAAAATGACCAAAAAAAGTCCAACGAGACACCCAGAACTGGAGTGCAAGATGTCCTCGCACTGAAATAGTCAATTATTAGAAGAAAATGGGAGGGGTTGGTGTGGGGTGCAAATTCTGAAATTTGTTCCAAAGTCCAAAAAGCCTAATTCCCACCTGAGCTGGGGGAGATACCAATTCTAAAATTTGTTCCCAATTCCAAAAATGCCCAAACCCTAATTTAGTTTTTTTTTTGCGGGGTGGCAATTCTGAAAATTATTCAAAGTCCAAAAAGCCCAAATTCCAATTTCGCTAGTGTCGGACTGTGGCAATTCTAATGTTAAGACCGTAAGGCCACACCCTCCCTAGCGGACAGCGGGCACTTCAGTAATACCTCCTAACCATGTACTATACCATTACACAGGGGTCTGGAGGGGTATACAGGGGATATATTCTCTCAGCGCCGTGCAACGCACCTTTTCATTGGAAGATACCAGTGGTGGGTGCCTTTATACCTACTTCTTCAGACAAAATGAAGCATTTTATTGGTCCTAAAATTCTTATACACCTCAGCGAGGTGTACAACAATTTTAAGACCAATAAAATGCTTCATTTTGTCTTGGAGTGGTGTATGTAAGTTTTGAAGAGCCAATAACCTCCATCTTGGTATGCTAATGATGTCATAGCTCTCTCAGCCAATGAGTGGCCTTGATTTTGGTCACATGACTTTTGGCGGGAAAGTAAAGAAACAAGATGGAGTAGATCTAGGTAAAAAAAGGACAATTTTCACTTCATTTTAAGCAATAATTATGGGATTTTAAGCAATCTTTAAGCAATTAGTGAGAGAATATAACAAGAACACAAGATTTATGTCATGGTGTATCATAAATATTCCACTCAGAAACCTGTCGGCAATAAAAGCCGAAAACTTCATCGGTCACCGCTGCTAATTGAGTTTCTGTCGATGGAAGGGCCATACTGCTGGGATTTACGGACGGCCTGTTTAATTGAAAAGGAACCAGGTGCATTACTCGTCTCCCAATGCGGCCGACCAAACATACTCTGAACCTCATTAGATGTACCAGCTGATTGCGTAAACTCTCAACAACCCAAGCCTCTTAATCATTATGGCCTGCCCTGAAAGGAAATCCTGCCTACCAACAGCCGTTCTTACTTAGTGTTATGGATAAATTGACATTGGTCTATAATATACACAACAGCAAAAAACAAGAGCAATAACAATGTTAATGTTAATATTTACGTATACTATTAACACCATAACATCTGGGAAAGACGCGAGACCAATGTCTTCGCCTGAAGCCATTGAGAAATGCATCGCTGCTGTCGTGCCCACCTTTTTCATTCATTTTTCTATTCAGAGAGTATTTCGTCTTTCATTCAATCTGCATTTCCAGCATTTCACCAGTTGCGTGCAAAAATAAACACGAATACATTAAAGGTTTGTAAACGTAGTTTTGCCTCCTCTGGTGAGCAATTATTTCCCATCGTTAATGAGGGAACAATCCATTAGAAAAATTCCGCATACACATGGGTTATTGAAGAACACGGGAGGGGCTTTCGACAGAGCAAATAGAAAGTCCACTACATGAAACTAATTGTACAGAAAACATAACAATGCATGACCGCACTGTTTCCCTAACCTTTTTTTCCAAAACCGAGGTGATGTTATATATTTAGAACGTCCTCAGCAAAGCTGTTCATTCAGCGCCTCTTTATTCGAATTGAAACAACTTTCTACGAGAATTGGAGACTTGGGTGTTTGAAATATAGTTGTTTGATGCATTTTGGACAATTTAATCGTTGTCGTTTGAAGTGCGCGGTTTTTTTGTAACATTGTTATGCATTTAACAAAGTTTCTGTAATAAAATCTCATTAAATCGAATTCAAATTTGCAGCACAAACCTAGAGACGAAATCTGGGGATAGCCTGCACTTAACTGCAGTTATCAAATCTTCTTTTTTAAAATTTGAATTAATTTTCAGATGTTTTCAAAACTTTTGATTTGAATGAAATGAAAACCAGACCACCAAATGGTAAAACAATAAATGATTAATCGAAAATTAAATGAAGTAATTTACGAAATAATACCAAGGACTAACAAATCACTTAGGTGGGTCGCACGGAAGGTGGAAGCTGTAAAGGAGAGGTCTCTTGTACCCTAATTGGAGTTCTACATTATCCATACTGTATCTATACTTGAGTCAGTATGCCAAGCTCTAAAAATACCACAAGAGCGTCACTGAGTTTCATGCGTGACTCTGAAGATACACTGACAACACATTTTTTCGCACGGTTTGGTGACTTTCTGTGGTCCTATAATCTGTCAACGATCTATCACTGTGATTGGGCGCATTCTAAAACAACTGGTGAAAGTAAATCATCGTAAAAGTGTAGACACCAGCCCAAAAGGTCTGTCAAAATAAAGAGAAAAGCCAGAACCAGAATCCAATTAACAAGATGTCAAAAAAGAACGCCCTTTAGCCACGAGATAAAAATGAAATCTTTCACGTCTTCCTCTAATTCTCTGTGTTTTGTTTTCAGCAAAAACTGTCACACACAGATTCTTAAAAGCAATAATGCTTAGCATTGTGTCGCACCGCACTTGAGTGAGTTTGTTTTAGTTCAATACATAAATAAGTAGATGAATGGCTAGGAGGTAGCTTACCGGATATGTAGCTAGGTAGATAGGGTCCAAAAATCAGAATGGCTTAATTTTGGTTTAAGAAGTTTTGAAATCTGATAACATTTTTGAAGTTTGTAAGTGGTCACAAATAAGGTAAGAATCTCCTGCAATGCCTTTTGGTTCATACGTTGAATTCAGATGACTTTTTGTTCTGGTGGGATAAATTAATTTTCATTAATAGAAGAAAAAAAAATCCAATCCTAATTTACATCAAGACAAATCTGGTGTTTTTTTTCATTTTTGGTGGTGATGGTTGGGGGGGGGGGGGTTCCAGGGACCAAAAATCAAAGTTTCTCGTTCTCGTTTTTGAATTTTGAGATCCGATGAAATGTTCAAAATTTCATATTTGAGCTAACAAGCAAGCAGACATGCAAACATACAGACACCACAGTGACCACATAAGCCGCGACTAAAAATTAACGTCTTGCGCAAGTCAAACTGTTACAAAATAACTCTCGACGCTAAATGGCTTCATCAATTCCAACTGTAATTATCTTATTACTGGGAAGTCCCCCAAATGAAAATGTAATGGGATGTCCCCAAAAACCCCAATAGATCTATTGACCTACAACTTTAATTTTGTCAGGTAAATTCCCCATGCGTTGTGATGGTTTTAGGTAGATTTCTTCTGTTTTCATGTTTGGAAAAATGAACATCCAAATTATATGTTCTATGGTACTACTCACTGTGAGAGGTTCAAATTAGATAGTAAGTCATCAAGGCAAAATTACTGGGTCGTTTAGAGTCAACTGAGTGTTTGAATGAGGGGTCCAGTGGACTTGGGGAATCTTCTGGCAGTTTTATGATAAGTAAGTGGCCAATAAGCTAATTCGTTTGTCAGTGATGTCATTTCATTATCACTGACATCATTTTATATGATCGCATTGTAAATGTTCCACGTTATGACACCAAATTATTATTTTATCTAATGGAAACTCAATAAATCTATGTCACAAATATATTATACAATTACACATCTACATCCAATACTTTTATCACAAGTTGGACAATTCAACTCCACACAAGAATACGTGTGAACATTTGACTATTTATTTCTCGAGTGCAAAAACCATTCCTTCCATAATTATTCAGACAGACCTCCACAGTGGCGTGAGAGTAATTGCTCTTGTTGCCATTTATTCCCAAGAAAGTACCCAAGGGATGAAGATAAGTAGCAATCGGGGTAAAGAAACCAGGCGTACTGTTACTATTCCATGGCATTACTTACATTGCTCGCTGTTAGATGATGTTATGAGGCTATTTCGTCGACAAATTGGTAATCTTTCGTCCCGACTTACGATAGCATAGCCTCTTTCGAAACATGTCGAATTCGTCTCAGAGCGGAAGGAGGGGGTGCAATCAAAGGCGAGAAAAGGTCACAATCTGGATTAGTAGTCTTATATGCCATTAGTCGTGAGTTATGTCTGATGCTGTTGGCTGTAGCTTTAGCACTTCTTTGTAAGAATACAAATGTTACGGTTACTGACACTTTCATGGTCATTGAAAATATATTCGCACGTTTCAGTTTATGGTGCTCTACACAAAATGAACATCCTGCGAGGAAACTCACAATGCTTCAATAATTTACCTTTGTACAGCTTTGAAAATCCCTTTAATGAGAGTCATTTTCTGGATTCTGGATCCTTCTTTACAAATTCATGAATTACTTAATACATCAAAGTGTTCTGTAGGTCTTCACATTACGAAACTGCTTTCACATTTATTTTGTTCATTCCTTTCACTACTGAAGGTCTTAATCACAAAATATTACAGCAAAGTTCACCTTCCATCATTGGTTTGTGTTTTTTTTTCAAACTCATTTTTTTCTGCTGCTCCTTTCATGCTCTGCCTGTAGAACCACACGAAAGAACACGATACCACACAGAGCCATCACAGGTATTCACAGTTGATTGCTAATGACACAAAGTATTTTCGGCACGAATGTTTGAGCCCTTAACGTAAATTAAGTTAGTGCCAAATCATTCATGACCCCCGACGGAGATCTCCACACGTTATTAATCATCCTCATCAACCACACGCCTAATTTGACAGCTTCTCCAGCATTCCTTTGGACAGTGGGTCCGACAGGGACCAGCAGTGATACATGTACTTGCAGGGAAAATAGTAAGGCCATTTTGGCCCCAAATTGCAGCGGTTAGCCAAGAAATCTGGGCCAGTCGTGGGCGACTTAATTGTACATGTATGGCTTCGCTGTTTTCTTCAAGTAATAATTTACTTTGGTTTAAGGATCCATTCCCCGTAAATTGCCTTGGTTGGCTCAGACCAAGGGCCCTTGCCTTTTCGAGACCGAGTCCGAGGGATTCAGCCTGATGCTGCGTTCACACTGCACTGGACCGGGACAGGGACAGGGAATGGGACTGGGACCGGAAAAAATGGGTTACTATATATTATACAGAACTGCTCACACTGCACGGACACCGTGACCGGGAACTGGGAATTTGTCAATGGGTTTCCAACCCATTTTTCAGGACCTGAAAAATTTTCCTGTGGTACTTTCA
>JBCAUG010299525.1:0-33005 GCA_038406175.1 Haplosyllis leylae | reverse complement strand
CCCCCCCCCCCCCCCCCCCCCCCCCCCCCCCCCCACCCCCCCCCCCCCAACATTGCTATAAGCCTTCTTCGGGTAACAGATGCTTTTTAAAGCATTGGTTTCACAAAGTCAGAACAAATCGAGATATTCTTAAGTCACTTGAATCCCTGTACTTTTTAAAGGCTACATATATTTTGTTGTTGGACTTCGTTGGTAGTTTCTCTCAATTAAAACTTTGATATGCGAGGATCAGTCAAAATGTATCGGGATAATTTTCTTCCTGAGACAAAAACACATTTGTGTGATTTATGCAGTGAGCAATATTTTTCAAGGTATTGCCGGTTGCAAGGATATCAGAAAGTGAAGGTTTAAAGCACTATAAAGTTAAGAAAACGTTTCTCCCAATGTAAATGGCTATATCCTCACGACATTACAGTGTAATTAATGGAATAGAAAATATCAAAGTGCGTGGCTTTTGTCTTTGTAGACATATTATTTTCAACGTTGACACAATAACCTATTCACTCACTTTAAATTGCCACTTTGTTTCAGGAACAATGTGTCATCAGAAGGAACATTTTAATTTTAAATCTTTACTATCGCTGGAATATCCTATAGCTAGTGTCGAAGTGCTATACAGGTAAAAGGATATTTCTGATGTTAATGATTTTTATTCTTTGATGTGAACTATTGGTCCAAAAATTTAGAAGCTAACGAACAGAAGTCTTCTACATCTCTCTTACCCCCAGAAGTTAATACATTTTCTTGATTAGTCACTTGACTAAAATCCACCATCACCAGTCACAACCTGCTTTTCCGTCTCCGGTTTGCAGTCACACTGTGCTTTTAAAGGAAAAGCACTTTTCAACAATGAAAAGTGTCATTCTTTGCTGGTGCACAGCTGAAGGACTAGTTAACTTTTCAAACATAATTATACCTATCGATGACCATTAAGCAAACTGTTCAGTACATATATGAGCGTCAATACTAATAATTCTTTACACACATTATTCTTTGAGCGCATAGTTCAAAGTGAACAACTATCACAATCCTTTAACAATTATAAAAAGACATCACATGTCAACTAACATGAATATGGCACTGATTTATTTTAATTCAGGTAACGTATCTATACCCTGATACTTCCAGCCGCACCACAAAATCGTAAAATATTTGATTTTTAAAATAAACTGTTTAAAATTTACGCTAAGATTAATTAAAACCTTGAAGACAGGAAACATTAAGTCAATCATGCGAGTAGATTGTACCTGTATTGTAATTTTGTTGTACTATCAAAAGTAACAGGGTAAATATCAACATGCAATTGTACATACCATAGAACTTGGTACAGTAGGTTGTAACTAAAGCCAAACTCGCACCAATGTCAGACACTGAAAACACAAATTACATCCTCACACATGAGTGCATGTGCTTCGTTTGCGGTATAAAATGCTATATTACAAAATTTAAAAAGTTCTCTCTCAGGTTAAAAAAATTTCATACAACCACAACCACATACGTAGAAACCAAACAAAATTTGTGCTGAACACAAGACAAATTAAAATGGGGAAAACGTCGTACAGTACCTGAGTTTTCTTTGTAAGGTAATTGACAAGTAAGGCCTCCACTTTATCAGAAACTCACATCAAGTGAAGTGCATTCCCTGATTGTTTTTTTTTCATGCTTTACACAGTTGAGCGAAAGAACGCTCTTTGTAGGCCCTTAGCAATTACTATGATTAGAGAGAAGGAATCTTTTGCTATTGTAATAAAGCTCTCACAAATAAGAATTAGCTGCACAAGGAGCTAAAGAAAAACAAAAACAAAGAAATCTAAAGAGAATAAACTAAGAAATTGCAACAATACATTTGGGTGTGCGGGAGGAAAAGTTGAAAATTAAGGATACACATAACATACATGGTGATAACATGTAAATAATAACATCAGTTAGTTCCAGCAATAAAACTTGTTGTTTGCAAGATTAAGCTTGCACTAAAAACACAAAACATGCAGTATATATAAAGCCAACAAATAATTTGTACACATTTTATATGTACATCTAATTATGTACACTGTATAACGTTTTGCCTATACGATTCGGTGATTACATAATAATTCTGTACAACTATTCTTCACAAAAAAATTAAACGGAACTTACAAGTGGTTATTTAATTGCCTAAAGCACATTGCACATGTTTTTTGCTTGTTCAACAAAAAACTTCATTTTCTCTTTGCGTGCAACATTTCGGTAAGTAATGTTTGGTCTTCAATATCTCTGGATATGTGTCTAAAGTACAGGTATTCCTCAGCACGTAAGCTCATGAGGCGGATTTCAGGAAGTCGAACAAGAATCTGACCAAATTTGTCTGCAATCTGCGGATAGAATCCCGAGCAGTAGTCAAGCAGTGCAGAGTTCACCTTCTCCTGGCTCTCCTCCACGTGATGGCGATCCAAGAGTCCAAACACGTCTAACAGAAAACATGAACAACAATGAATGGAATGGACTTCAAATGTACGCGTGTGAAAGCAATCTCTGGATTAAGTATCTCAAACAAGGCAAGTAGAGTGAAAACTCAAAATTCTTACCAGGATTCAACAATATTAAAAACTTGAGGCATGTGTATTCGTGATGGTCCACTTTAAGGTCCCTAAATTTCTTTAATGTTTCTTGAAGTCTTTCGCGACAGTCGTCCAAACCAATAAAATTCACAATGTCCATCGACACCATTTGCCCGGTCGGCTAAAATAAGAGAGATTGAAAGTAAAAACTGAACGAGAAGAGAAAACCAAATGCTATTATATGCGGAAGAATTATTTACCAGGAGAATATGATCATGCTTGTTGTGTCTCGATTGTCTGTAGATGAAGTCCAATATAAGCAGTTCACTCCAGCAGTTCTGTAATAACTTCATCTGATCTTCCACCTGACAGAAAAAGAATTGAATTGTATTCAAGACGTTTACCTTTTCTTCCTTTTTAAACAGATTTCAACATGGTACTTTATGGAAATTATTCAGGAGATATATTGATAAAATGTGCTTAAGAAGTTGGAAAAAGTCTAGGCAGTGCTGACATCTTTCAGGAGTCAACAAGTGATGTAACAATAGGCACACTCGGACTGATGAACTTCCTGAAATTCCGTGTAACAGTGAAAACACAAAGTAAATCCATCATTTTAAATGTTTTTGGCTTAAAAATTGTTCTTCATCAGAATATAAACACACAAATGTAAAATTTTATAGATGTTGACCCTTTCATGAGGACGGTTTGACGCGCTTTAGATTTGACAGTTTGAAATAATTTTAAGAACTTTTCTTAAATCCATGATGTAACAATTAATATATTCTGTCCCGTACAAACTTTTCAGTTGGTCGTTCAATAAATTTTCCCTTTTATCCTTAAAATGGCAGAATTCTCTCTCAAAGTTGGATCTTTAATAATTTCAATATGAATCTAAAAATATGAATCAATTTCTTCATACCTATTGAAACTTTGTCTTTTTATTCATCATTGTTTTTTTCTTACTGTCCATTTCTTTTCTATCCAATTGTCCATTAAGATTTTATTTTGCATTTCGCTTTCTCTTTGTTAGGGGCAAGCTTTACAACAGTTGAAAAGAAATTTGAACACTAGGTCCAGCATTAACGTGATAAATGTAATGTTCCAGATATCAACATCGTCAGAAGAGCAAAATGGAAATATATTCGAAAATTGAGGTGAATGGAAGTTATGCACTAATGGCCATGTGCGCAGGATGTATTGAACGCGCTTTGGTTTCATTTCTTCCAAAGCAATATTTCTTCACACTGTACAACGGGCAAACCGCCTTTCCCTGGCTATCACCGAGCTCCATAGTCTTCCTTTCCAGGTGTTTGTATTCAAACGTATTTTTATTACAAATCCACCTCATTACAGATCGAAGGTAAAAACCCTTGCAAGCAGATGCCAATAACAAGAGAATCCCACCGAATTCAGACATTTTAACTTTCTTATTTCATCTCTTCGATTTCTGTCAAAAGTTTCCAGATTTAATAATTTTAACTGTACTGCTACATCAAATAATCTCTATTTGATTTATTTTGGTAAACTTTTTTGTCATTCCAGACGCTAATGCAATACTATTTTCTCACTCTTGCAGCAAACTTAAAGAGTATATGTTAAGGTGTAGCCACAAACTTTTAGTAATG
Source organism: Haplosyllis leylae (assembly GCA_038406175.1). Classification (NCBI taxonomy): domain Eukaryota; kingdom Metazoa; phylum Annelida; class Polychaeta; order Phyllodocida; family Syllidae; genus Haplosyllis; species Haplosyllis leylae. The sequence goes on along the minus strand of JBCAUG010299525.1, from coordinate 28,840 downwards.
TCTTTTGGTAATGTCTTGGTTATAATGTGAAAAAAAAAAACATATCCAAATGGTGCGTGCACCCAAGAGAGAACTGAAGAAACTGTGTGGGGAATGCTTCAAAGAGAAAATCTACAAGTGATAAAAATCGAAAAACCGCAAGACAAAAATCAGGATCAAAATTGATTCCTAAAGAAGCCCGAAGCTAATTACTTCTCTGTTTAAATTAATGATGATTAGGTGTCCATAAAAGGCCGTATCGACTGCCTTTTCTCTTTCTATTATGACCACAGCAGACATCAGATGAACGTAAGTGATGAGTACTAATCAGACCCCGGACACCGGGCCCTTAATCAGTGTTCAGTACTCAATCAACAAAGTTGTGAAGTCCCCTGTACCTGAAACCTGGGGTGCGGGATGACAGAGAGGGGATATGAACGTCTGTGGGGAACCCGGGGGAGGAGGAGCGAGGAGTCCGCAGTCATCCAAGCTCATCAGACAACCGTACTGATCATCACTGCACAGGTGTGCATATAAAGAACATCGGACATTGATCCTCTATCATCAAAGACGGGCTTTGATCATACGGCACTTCTGAAGAACTGCACGATCACTTTGTGCCCGCACACATCTGCGACCTGCCGTGACTGAGCCAACTAAATGTTGTTACACCGCCAGGCCACCGCGCGCAATTGTCTTCTTGCTTGTTTCTTTAGCGTCAACATCGTAATATCATATTGTAACGAAAAATATGACATGCACATGAAAAGTCAACGGAATCGTCTTTGAGTGTGCCCATTAATTGTTGGCTTCTGACCTGATCTTGGGCTGTGATGAATCTTTCACCGTGCCCATCAAGCAATCAATTCTACAGTAAAACCAGCCGACAAAGACCCAATCAAAGAGAAGATTACTCTTTTTAATCAGTCCTAAACAGTCACCTTAACACCGAAATTGTGGCCCCCTAAAGACCCGAGTCTCTTTTCCATCATTAAAACCCACAAGAAAGACTTTAACTCCCGCCCAATTCATCAGACGAATTACCACCTTCTTGTAGAATTTCATCTGATGCTCAGCACATTTGTCGATTGGGGAGGCAATCCATTAGTTAATATTGGCAGTGTAAGTCAAAACACTAGGTATTTGGCAGGGATTTGGGCCTTTGAAGTTTCTATCAAAGAAAAAAGACAGAGGAGTCTTCAAGCTGGCTATTTCTGCTGTCTGATGCCAAATTAAAGTGTGCACTGTTTTGGTCTTCCTGGACATCCTTTTTGCGCTTGTTACATTATACTTTTGGGTGTCACTGTTTCATATATTTTTCTTGTCGAACAATGTTTCGGCGAACGTTTTTTTCTGGTTTCATATCAGGACAAACTCTTCAAAGCTTTCACGTTAATGTTAACATTTAATTACTCTGACATTAAAATCTCAGATAATTAATCTTTGACATTTAAGATTAAAGATCGCAAGCGTTAAAAGAAAATGTAAGAAATTACCTTCAGGTCTTTGAAGAAGTGTGCGGTTCTGGCCCATTCAACTAACAAGAAGAGACACTGGTCAGATATCTTGCACAGTAGCTGCAGAACATCTTTAAAGCTAGCAGTTGAGTGTACTCCCATACTAATAGCCATGGGGTCAAACTGCTGTAAGATAGTTAGTTCTGATTGGAGTACTGAATTCAATTTGGTGCCGATCTCGTCGTCCGAGAGTTCGTTTATCTGCATGTCCTTTATGGTCTGTGGAACTGTTGGAAGTGGAGTAGTTGGTAACATGTGAGGGACACTGACAGGAGTGACCATACTAGTACTAACAGAATGCTGTTGCGTCTGTTGCTGTTGTTGCTGCTGTTGATTTTGGGAGTGGTGGCCTGAATGCTGATGTTGTGAATGATGGTTTGAATGCTGTTGATGCTGTTGTTGTTGCTGTTGTGAGGGATGACCATGGTGTTGCTGCTGCCCGGCATGGTGATGCGGTTGTCCGCTTGCTTGTGGAGGGTGCTGTTGGTGGGACATGTGTGGGTGATGTGAGGGAGAATGGTGGTGGGTAGGTCTGTTAGGACCATGAGGGGGACTGCCGTGCATCGTTTGATCAAACGGTGTCATTCCAGGCATCATCATAGAGGAGTTGGGAGGGTATGAGGCAGTACCAGGTCCATGCATGAATTGCCCGGGGTGACTAGAAGGGGGTGAAGAGTGTTGTGGTTGGTGTGGTGACAGCTGTCCATGCATGCCACCATGCATTGGACTCATCATTGAGCCATTTGAGGTAGGTACTCCAGCCATTGGGTGATTACTCATTAGCATAGAAATATCTGGCTTAATGTCAGTGTCCATGTTAGGCACATTTGGTAGTCTGCAGGACCCATCGGGACTCATCGGCATGCCTCCGTTCAATTGCATGCTACACTGGGCCAACAGATGTTGTTGCTGTCGGTACGCTTGCTGTTTCAGGGCACGGTCGCGCTTGTACATTGGTCCGAATTTATTCCGTCCCCCTCTCATTCGGTCTGCGCGAACAGCTGAAAAAAGACCAAGTAATTACAATTTTTGACTTCGTCCCATGTTCTTTTTCCTGACCAAAGATAATCCCGAAGTTACCATTTGTAGCTATTATAATTCCTTACCCTCTAGTTTCATGCCCACACTGAGGCACTTCTGAAATCGACAGTAAGGGCATCGTTTCCGCTGTGTTTTGTCTATTGCGCACGCTCGGTTATCAACGCAAGAATACACCTTCTTGTTTTGAACCGTCCGCTTGAAAAAACCTGCAATAATATGAATAGGGTTCAATTGGTTGAAATATTATGTTCAATAGAAGAATGTTGCTTCAATTGATAAGACAAAATAGGTGGTATATGTTATTGTACGTCAAGTCAAGACTGTATCAGAACCATTGGTACTTTTGCTTCAGCAAATAGTTCTTGCTTTGCTTTATCACTGAATCTCTGACGGGAAAACAGAGAAAGTGAAACTGAGAGAAATGCTTTTACGTGGATTGAAAGATAGCATCTATTTTTCTGAACAAGCTGGACCCCAGTATGTTGTTTCATGCGGGCAATTGCCGCGGGGCCGCACAACTTTGATCCTGGTATACCTGCCCCATTTCTGATCATTTCTCGCTCGTCCACAAACGATACCAATCTGGCCACAATCCAATCATTTACTCTTTTGTTCTTTCTGCCTATTTTCTCTCTCTTACTCTTTGTCATAAACACAGAAATCATGGTAGGTCAAAAAGTCTGATTCGGTGGATTAGATTTCGTCAGTATGCACACGTATACATACAATAAACGTTATTATACTTGACCAAGACCACCTACCAGCAGTGAAAAATATCACTATTTCTGGTTGTATCTTAAATAATATCTTTAGGCCTTATGAGTTCAAAAATAGTGGAAAAGGTAAATGTTTTTGGAATTTCATAACATGAAATTAAACAGGCGCTTCATAATGGATGAAACAATAACTGACAACAAAGATCGACTGAACCGTCCAAAGCACTGCCGCTTGTACTAATTTACCAAACTGCAAAGTCTTTAAAGACTTGTGGTATTTGAACTTTTTGACAGTTGCGCCTGCCAACTCTTGTCTGTCGCTTCCGAATCGGTGTATTTGGATTCATGATCAATACAAGAAAATTGGCAGCCACTAAAACAGATGGATATTGATTAATCAAAATTGTACTTGTTTGCATTCCCTTCTTAAAGCCACATTTAATATTTAAGAAACTTGCTTCTAAGAAGCAAATAGAAATATTGAATGTAACTATTTCATTGAACATGTTTTTACTTAAATAAGATTGCTCTCAGATCAATGCGCAATTTTCAGCTTTCTCCTGCAAATCGATCGTACACTTTTACACTTTCTGGATGAGTCAGTCTCCCTACTGAATTTATTTCTGGCCAGGTAAGCTCTTATCTGCAACTAATTATTAAAGATGTATTGGCATTTATTTCCGTTACAAACGTTTGTTTATCACCACGACTTTGGACTGCAACACACATTTACTAACTTTTGATAACACAATTACCAATGTTCTATTGGTAAATACAAATAATTGGATCAATATTTGCATTTATTATGACCTGTGGCTTTACTGTGCAGCTTTCGTGTCATCTCTCATTCTACTTTATGCCTTTCGAATTCAACACGACTCTTCAATTTATCTGACATAAATGCCCCAAAGAAATAAACGAACAACAAAGGTATTAGTCAGGATGGCTTTCATGAGCTAAACTCTCTGAATAAGATGCCAACTCGTGTAGAAGCACAGCTTCTTGCTACCACGAGAATACTTCTTCCAGGCTTTAAAGAATTGAAAGTCACCAATTCAAATCATTTTTCTTTTTTGAAAACCCTTTCAAAAGAGGTTTCAAGTATCATTTTTTACTTTCTTGCATTTTTGTACCTTTTCTTTGTAAGACGTTTAAGTCTTATTCTTTGAGCGAAGTAATGGCAACAAAAGACTAGAAACTGTCTTGTTTAAGTAACAATACAACGTTTTAACAAAACGATCGGCCACGACTATTGTGCGTTCAGAATAAAACCGAGTTAGGTATTATTAAATGCTGAAAGCACTAAACTGTCAGAAACAATACTACGGGTTAATGCCTGATGTCAGTCACGACAAAAGTTTTCATCTTTTGTGTTGTTAGCGCGGCGTGCAGCATCTGGTTGAATCACACTCGCATCTCTAATGATGAAGCCACCTCAACAACCGATGGTGACGATGAAAACACTTTCATGTTCCTTTTTAAGTGAAACTTTTCATCTGCAACGATCAATTCCCCGTCCACTTTGTTGTGGGGTAGATCGCTGTCGGGTCCCAAGCCTGTGACAAGCTGCATCTCTGTGCGCATTTCCTGTCGCACTGTCATTGCCTTACAACATGTCACTTCAACTTTCTGCACAGAGTAGCATATTTCATGAAAATAGGACCAGTATAAATTGTCTTTAAATATTCTAAAGGTAGATTATCTGGTAGAGTGTACCAATGATTTCAGATGGTAGACTTGCTTGGCCATAATGTGCTAGCTGAATGGTCATCTGTATTTTCTCTTGAAAAACTACAAATTTTACACCTCCGAGCTGGTGATTTACGTGAAGAACCTCGAACACATTTTATTTTTACTAAGAAATGTCTCCTGCCAAGTTGCATTTGACTGTTGTCCAAAGGGACTGGAACTTACTTCTTTGTGAATTTATATTCGTGAATTCCCATATCTTTTTGTTGAATATGTACAAGTTTAGGACTACCATGTTTATCACATGCAATAACAGCTTTTTGTACCATTTTACAGATTTGAAGGTGTGATAGTTACTGAGAAAATATCTGAATGGTCAATCTGTTGTTGTACTCATAATCAAAAAAGGTTTCACAACTGGCTCTCCTCTGTAATTAGTTTTTACTTTTGTTTGAAATGCACAATATATTGATGATATTGGCCTTTTATGATACAACTTCATACAAAGCAGATAACCTTTTCTCCCGAATACTGGTTCTCCCTTCTCCAATTTTACTTGCTTACTAGTAACAGCCTTTAGTAAACCCTTCTGATTCTGATGGACTGTGCTGGTGGCATAAGTGTCACAATATCTCAGTTCATCAAAAAGTTCTGGGCTAGAAAACCAGTTATCAAAGTAAAATGTACAATGTTTCTCTAACAAATTTGTTTTCTTCAAAAAAACCACAACTGTTTATGTTGTAACTGTGCAGTCAGGGCCTGAAGTTATGTTTTAAGCAACAAGTTTGTTTGTGCTTTTACCTGTGTAGACAGAAAAACACACATGTAACCTGTACTGTGTTCCAAAACCATGAACAATTTGACAAAAAACTTGCAGGGCATAACTTTGCAAAATTGAAGGAATTTCATACATCCTTTGAATGATAGTGTAGATTTGTCAATTGATAAACAATTTGATAGGGTGTATATCAGTTTGAAATTGTCTTTGCACATTTGTAGAAGTGGCCTCACTTTAGCAACAGGGTTGTCAACTTGTAGTTTGGTATACCAGGGGTGGGTTATTTGTTGAATCAGTGACACATAAATTCCACAGAATGTCTTATTGGAATTTGTTCCTGCTTAGATGAGGCCCAAAAATTGGATTTCTTGACAGTGAACATGTTGACCAGTAGGTGTGAAGAGCAGGCATTTTTTACTAAAGACATAATAAGAAGATGTGCAATAAAAATGTTTGTCTGCAGCATTAACATCTTTCCATATTCCAAGGTGTGCAGGTCTCTGGTAACTGTGCTGAGCTATGTGTTAAAATATGTCCCATCCCTGTAATACTTTTTGTATTTGTTGATGGGCATAATATAATTATCATCCACTTCTGCATCACTACACTTTTCATCTGTGAAAGTATCATCATCACTATATTGTAGAGTTTGATGATGGAGATGATTCACTAATTGTTGAAAAGTGATGTTCAAATATAATTTTTAACACTTCTTCAGCAGTAAACATCTTCTTCTGTTTCTATCCATATCTTTTTACAACTAGCATATCATGAAATGATGATGATACTCTCACAGATGATGATGATGAGGATGATGATGCTGATGAGATTATGATGATACTCTTACAGATGAAAATTATATTATGCCCATCAACAAATACAAAAAGTATTACAGGGATGGGACATATTTGAACACATAGCTCAGCACACCATTTATCCCAATAATCCATAAAGGGCTCAAAACCATTTCCATACATGTGGTTTGAGGGCTTAAATATGGGATTTTTACATTTTATAAGGATTATATAGATGGGAGCACTATGTAGAAAATAACTCATAATGTTTCATTTAGTATTCTTGCGGAAAACTTGAGACTTGTTTGGTTGTGTTGGCCTGAGACTTTAGTCTTTAAGAGTAGATATGCCACTTTGGATAAAAGAGCCTATAGACACATGTGTCATGATGATTGAAGTAGCTGAGATCTTCTGGCACACAAAGGGTTAAAATAAAAACACATTAACAGATTAATTTTGAGCTTAAATGTGTTGTCCTCAGATTTCAACATGGGGTAAATGTTACATTATATTTCTTGAAATCAGGAGGCATTCCATACGGTGGTGTTGCTCTTGAAATTGTATTCATTTAATAGAAAGAAAAAATAGTTTTGCCATATCCCTTCTCACAATACTTTATTTTAAAGTAAATTGTTACTTCAATTAATGTCCTCATAGCACACAACACCTGTCAGTCAGTAAGTGGTCGGACTAAGTGGGGTCACCTCTTGACACTCGGGAGCTAAAATGTTTCACAACATCGACATTACTTTCTGTCCGTGTTTATGGGATTTCTCATATGGAGCGATGCGGAAATCAGCAATAATTAAATCAATTTACCCGTTTCTGTGATACCTTCAAATTTGGTCGCAATCAAATGTGCCTGCGATACATGATATCTTGTTAGATCAATTTCCGATGGTGACATTTGCAGGCTGGCCGATGTAAAATCGACACTGAAATCATTGAATAATTCATTCCATAAACTGATGATCTGCTAATTGGGAATGGGGTGCAATTATTTCTTTCAGTCAATTCTGTGCTCCAATGAAACTCTTCAGGTCAACATGCCAAAGAAATGTTACTGCGCTAAATGACACAGTTTCACTTTCTTTCAAAAAAAAAAGTCGTAACGTTAAAAGAAAGTTATGGAGAAAATTGTACTGAATCATATTGTTTTCCTTTTCCTATAATTTTATTATCAACTCCTGCCTGGTTTGAAGCCCAAACTATATGTTTTTCAAAATGTGTACAATTATTAAAAAGACATGCAGTGGTAATATATTTCATCTGGAAATAGGATAACGCTGAGGGTTCTATATTTCTCTTTGAATTCCTCCCCCTTCCCTCGTCCACAGAAAACGGAAAAAAGAAAAATTGATGGCATCTTTCCTCTTCATTTCCTCTGATAAAATATATTCCGTAGAACTTTGGGACTCACCTTTACAGCTTTCGCACGTTTGCAACCCGTAATGATATCCCGAAACCTTGTCTCCACACACAGGGCACAGTTCTTCTATCCCGATCTTTACATCAGAGGTGTACTGCAAATCAGACATGGGACCGGTTCCTACACAAACAAACAAAAACTAGATAAACTTTTTTTTGGAATATAATATTGAAGCAATAATTAATATGTACAAACCAAACACTGAATTGAGTTTGTTTATTAATTAAAGTTTTGATTTGTAACTTCAAAATGACGAACATCTGTTAAAGTGGCCGCAAGATCTGTAAAAGGGTGATATCTCAAAATTGCTTTTTGCGCATCTCGTGCAGGATTCGAGTTTTTGCAGTTTAGAAATATTTGAAATGCACATTAGTTTGGAAAAGAAATGCCAGGATGAATCCCTTACGGTTTCATATGACATATCAGCTTGTGAAAAATATTGTCCATTCTTCTCCTGAACCGAAACAATTTTAAACAAGGTAATTTCTTTTAGGTCTCTATTTTAAAGGCGTCCACGGAATAACAAATGGAATGTAGCATTGTTGTATACCTCCGTGAGAATGTTTCCCACAAACTACTGTAATGCTGAGTTTCAAATTAACGACACGATGACAAAAAGAGTAAGTTTTTTCCTGGCACAAATGTGGCCGGACTGATATTAATAAAGTATGCATTAATGTATGTACACTTGAATTCTACACCTTTATTTCAATGAATCAATTAAAAGAAAACACCTTTCATTCGAAGCCGATCATTAATGGAGAAAAATATTGGTATCAGCAGAACTTAAAAAGTGAATAAAATTTGATATCATAATGTCTCATCAAGAAGTTTCAAAGTGGTTGTGAAGTCAGGGGGCTGGCGACATTTGTTTTTGCTCTGTGCGTTATGTTTCAGCCACATTATCATGAGATAAAATTGTTTAAAACACTAATAAAAATAAATTGCACAAAATTTTCTGCGAGTTCATCCCGTATCTGAATCGACGACAGAATTCAAAGAAACGTTAAAGTAAACAGACTAGTCAACCCACTTTTTCCCTCTAACAAAATTCTCTGACGTTCTCAATTTCCTAAAATGTATAAGATTCTTTTCCTGGTGGTAGAAAATCATCAAAAGAGTTTCTTGTCTATTAGAGTTAAAAATAAGTAATTTAAGCAACTGTAAGTTATTTTGAAAATGTTTTCAAACATAAAATTTTCATATTTTCTTAGTTTGAGCTTCATTTTCCCCGACTTTTTTTCCACAATTCCAAAATGCCCTAACTTGAAAATGAAGCCAATTTCGTCAGGTTTTCCAGTGTCGCTGGGAATCTGCCACAAAGCTCGCGGGTTCGACACATTGCGCAACTCTCGCAAATTCAAAGTACCGAAAGCGATGTTGCTGCGCAGTTCTGCGTATTCCACACAGAGTATCACTTCAGTTCAGGCATTAAATTTGGCGTGATTAGGACAAATGTTCCAGTTCAAAAAGTTTGGTGAAAAGTGGGACCATGGAGGAAACAATTTGTGATACTAAATTAAATAAAGAAATTGAAGCTGAGAGATTTTACCGGTATTCACCGCAAACCATTTGAGGTGAGATCTACGGAACGCTTCAGAACAAAAGGAATTTGGGTTACAACTCTCATCACTCGAATTACTTCATTCCCTGTACTTTTCAGGTGACCAAATCACAAGGGATTTTTAAGACGTTTCTTCCCAGATAACAATATTTAAGGTTTACTTAATCTGTCTTTATTTGTGAACAGTGAACATAGTTGTAGAGGGCTTAATCAGCAGAGGTCCTCATAATATTATTCCACCAGATTGCCCACGTACACTTACCTAGGCTCAGGTAATCCACTAATCAGATTGTTATCTACTAGACAATAGTTAATCTACCATCAAAGTGGTTGCAACCTCCCAATTCCCTCATTAGCACTCGTTCACTCCTAACTACATATCAGCATCGTTCGAGACGAAGTTCCGCAATAGGAATTGAACTAATGTAGTTAATATCATAACCCTGGGCCACATGGTTCATTGGGCGAGAAATGACCAAACCTGTGGAGTAAAATGCTTCGGCCTGGGAGAAGGTGAAGGCTTACCTGTGTGCCGCTGCATGAGACCACCAAAGAAAAGCAATGACAGGTGTCAAAACGCATGTTCTCAAAAATAATTCAGAACAATTTGTTGGCCTTTCATCCCCACTGTCAGGTTTTACTATTATGCTGAACCTGTCATAATTCCCATGTTGCCTGAGCTTACTTTTTTTGTTGTTTTTTAAAGCAAATATCTGCGTATTTATTTCTGATGATTATACATTGGAATTTTGTTCATTGTTTCCGTTGTTTTAAAAATAATCGTGAGAATGTTTTTAATAGCATAATAACTTTTTAGGTGGTGCAAGTTTACAAAATATTTTCTAGTTGCGACCATTTAAGATTATGCAAGTCAACTTTTCCATTCTTTACCGCAATAAAATGTTCCGTAGTACGCAATTCTTTGATTTTTGTTTGAAATACTTTGAAGCATAAATTTTGTTGAAGACATTTGGTTCCATAAATATATTGCTTACAGGCTAATATTATTAGATTTTGGATTCTTTTCGGATTGTCTTCGATCGTGTTAAATATTACATTATATAGAGTCATCTTATGATTGATGTTTAACCATTCGAAGACTTGATTCCAAAAGATCCTAACAGTTTCACATTCATAGAAGAGGTGCTGCAATGTTTCAGCACTGATCTTGCAAAAAGAGCATACATTGGATTCCTTAATTTTATAACATTTGAGATGTATATCCGTGATAATACCTTTGTGCGATAATCTAAACTGCCTGAGCTTACTTAATTTCTTCACGCATTTTTTCTACCAAGCCACAAATTTGACTTGCAGAAATATTCATTTCTGTACTTAATTCCTCGGGCACTGACCCACATACAATTTTTCTCGAAAGTTCCTTTTGAGATCAGAATCGAAACACATCCGGAGAAGAATAATTAGAGAAAGGAACTACACGAACTGTAATCGTGATTAATGTCTTTGAACTTTTTCTCACTGTCACCTGATTTAACTTCTTTGCCTTCTCCCTTTACACCGCACATCAGTGAAAAACACTTAATTCCTTATGACTTCTGGCGGACTCCAGGTCGCAATACATTAGCTTAAAATATTTCTGAAAGACGACAGAGACCTTACCGTAGAAAGTTGTGTCAGGCTGCAAATCAGTCATGTGTTGTTGATTCACCTGTCCATGAGGGGTCTGTGTAGCGGCGTTGTAGTACTCATAAGAGAAAGCAGCGTAATTGTAAATCTCACTCAATGTTTGACTGGTCATTATGGTTTGTCGGGACCTTACAGCTCTGTAGTGAAAACTGCTGACTGCCGACGGAAAAGAGAAGTCCCCCAGGGACAAGGAGTACTGTAATAGTAGTGGACTTTGTGTAGTGGCTAAGTTGCAGGGAGTCGTTGACGGCAGCTCAGAGATTAAAGCCTTGCACCTCTGATGAGTAGGAAATCCCTTGCGACATGTCAAAGTGTCACTGTCAATGAAGCTAAATCGGCGGCCACGTCAATACGGATGAGAGTGATAGCGTGACGGCTGGATGACAAGATCCTGATGGAAGCTGATCACTCTCTAATAATAATCGACATGACACTACCTCAAAGTCCTGTCCGACATCCACCACAAAAAGTACAATGCTCAGAGGTCGCAAGTTCAGGTCAACTTCATTTCCCAAACAAACTAAGTGAGACGTTGTAATGACGTTGGGACACGAGTTTACTGTCGGTAAAACTTCGCAGAAAGTTTTGCGCTCATTGACCACTGGTCTTCTTCCAAGTTGATTGAAATTCAAACAAACGTTTAGAATAGTTATCACTCTCTGACAAACTATTCAAAGCGTGGAAACCTACATGGGTTTATATACCCTTTCGGTAAATTACCGATGCAGGCTACAACCAATACAAATAGCCGTACGCGACGTGACTGCCACCTGATTGTACAGGAACGTATTGAACAGGTGTATTATGCATAAAGCAGATCCACCGTGTATCATCCTGTAATCTCAGCCGCAGTCACAGGAGGGTTCCCCTCCCTCCGTCAAGCACCTGCAGGCAATCAGATAAGCAGGCGGAGAGGGGACGGGCTTATCATCTATCCATAAACAACTAACTCCACAAGCAGCTAGGTAAGGCAGTTAGTTAGTCCACTTATGGAAATTATCACAGCTGACTGACCACACTCCTACACCCGCGTTCAAGTTGTCGGAGCCCTGGGCTGCGGAACTTTTGAACTAAGTCATCCTGCAGCGAATGCAGTCTGTGGGGTAAGGACCTACAGCTTACTGGTCAATCAGGTCCACTCTTCAACCTCAAAGTAACTACTTATACGACTCATTAAAACTAGCATTGATTTTTAATCAAGTCACTCATTCTTGATCCAACCTAAGCGCATCACAAGCTGTGCGCTGCTCTCTGATCGCTCAACATCCCGGAGATTAATTACATAACAGTCATAATGGGATACCTGAAAAGGCTCGGTCACAAATCGGGAAAATTAGCAATACAATTAAGATATTTCTCATTAGTGATAATAAACACTAACGAGGATTAAAACCATTCAGGATTGAATCATCTGCTCAGGTGGCATGTTCTAATTCAATTGTCTGATATATGAAAAGTAAATAAAGCTTTGCTTTGCAAACCATTGCTCTTTTATGGTTAAATTCCTTTTCTTTTTTGTACAGTATCAAATCGGGAAAGAAATTAAACACTGAACAGTGAACGAGAATATCTGTGGAACGCAACCACTTTGATTCATTTAAATGAAACTATATCTTTTCCGAGTGACTAATCAAAGGTATGCAAGTTTTTTTCCGAGTCATCTAGTTACGACAGAGTGACAGCAAATGAGGGTTAATTATACATCACTCTCCCTCCGTATCTGTGTCCCACAAGATGTGTGCATTACATCAAAGTTTAAAATGGAATCAATGTCAAAATTCAGGTGTGTCGCTGAGGAATCAGGAATTTTCTGTATCAGTGAGTGCCAATTGCTACAAGTAACACTGCCACTGAGTACCTACTGCAACTTCCAAATGTGTACAAACAATCCACACTCCCATAGACTGAATATTTAATTAAAATGTAAGACCTTAGACTTCAGAATTTTCTCCAAAGTCTCAACCAAGAACACTCGGGACACCAATTTCACTGTTGCAAAAAGGACCTGCTTTTGCACTCAATGATAAACGAACGCACTGCCAGCAGTTTCGCGGAAAAGTCCGATGAAGCAGCCTTCCCAGAAGATCAATGCCTCGAATAATCACGACAAAGAATGAACTGAAAATTAGGTGTTTCCTTCACAAAGTCTTTAACGTTCGTAAGAGTTTTTGGGCAATAGCCAATCGGGTTCCTTGGATAAACTAATGCGACATCCAAGTTAAAATCTGATTGACTGAACCAGGCCTTTGCAATATTATTGAATAGAGTAGTTGTGAACTACAAGAGAATGTTTACCATATTATAGACGACTGTATTTTTTCAAAAGTCAAAAGTTGTTCAAGAGGCAAAAAGTGCAGTGACAATACGTTTCATTTTTCAGTGATTGAATTAACGTTTTTCAAAGAGTATTTCCAATCTTAATACTTGGACCTGGTCGTCTATTTTTTGTTTGGTTCATTAGAAATAAAAAAAGTTACTTGAATAAATTATTCTGTTTTTTCTGTGTCACAAAATATGTTTCGCACACTTTCTCTTCAAAATATAATTCGATATTATACCCGGGTAAATCATATTCTGTTGGCGGCTTGAAGTTATCCATTGTAGTACAGATAGAAAAGTGCAAAAAAAACCCAGACAGCTATCCAGTATCCCCTTTTGTACCTTCTACCAAATGTGGATATTTGAGGAATGTGTCAGAAAATGGAATTTTTCATTCACCTCCTTTACTCAATCGTTCGTCGTTTTATTCGAATCTGGTATTTACTTATTAGCATAAAGATAACTTAGAAATTCGTCCTGTTGAATCTTAATCCCGAAAGCTGAGGAGCAAAAAAAATCTGATGAGGCCGCGGTAATAAATAGAGTTGTGTATCTGATGAATATGACCCGCGTATCTCTTTAACTTGAAAATAAGACCGACACCAGGTAGCGCAATGAAATACCTCTCTATATTTGGCAATGGAACTCAAAAGACAATCTGATGCATGATCGAAAATTGTTATTTGTAAATAAAAAAAAGAGTTATATTTAACTGGGGATAATAATCACTACAAGGAATATTTTGGTTACCGGGTTTGATTTTGAAATTTAGGAACGAAGCACCTGCTGTGATACAGCGTTAACTATCTTGATGATCACTTTAAATTTGACGTTGGCTTTTATTGGCTTGATGATGTCAGATTTTGTGGTGGTTTTTCTGGAGAGAGTCTTCCATTTTTAATTTAGACGCAGCAAAATGTTAGAATTGAAAACTTCTATGACATTTGCCCTTGCGAAATTATATTGTGATGACATTGACTGCAAGACCAGTTTATGTACCAGACTTTCGCGACCTTATTGACCTATCGATTCGCATCTCCTCTGTCTTTAAAACGTTAACACAATGTTTGATATTATCTAAGAGCTCCTTCCATATAGACTGATGGGCAAAGAGTTGACACCACTTAAACCACTTGAGTTACCTGTGTTTCACTTACTGGATTCTAGCAACACTGTATTTGTTTTTTTCCCGAAGGTGGAGCCGGCTTCGCACATTTACTTTAGGCTTATCCCGTCAAGGGGGCATCAACACGAAAAAACCCACAAAGGAGGACTATCAAAATTCACCATAGCTCATCCGATGAGTCTGTAAGGACGTATGTACATTAAAATTCGCAGTGAATTTACGCAAAGTTTATGAAAACAAAAAACACCAAAACTTGTATTCTCGGGTAAGAGACGAGTAATTGAATCGCCGCGCCGCCGCCTGAGGGAGTGGAGCGTGGCCACTTTGCATGGGAGCGTAGACAGCTCTACCAGAGACGACCGCCTGTACAACAAAGAGAAATATTAAAGATGGAAAAGTGATTAATAGATGACATGTGCTTTCTGCTACCCTTTTCACCCTACATGGAAAGGGTTTGCCAATTTAAAGCTTGAAATCACATCAAAACCCGCCTCAGCGAAGACACTAGTAGGCCTGCCAGTTCAGTAAAACACCTTCTGGAAACGGTAAAAGGAAAGTTGGATCCATATGTGCTTTCAACAGCGACACTTGAACCTAAGACTAGTGATCAATTATGAAAAAGCTAATGTGCAAGTATTTTCTTTTTAAAGCGCCACTTCACTCTGTAAGTTTTACAGTTTGTTTAGCTTCACCCTCTTATTAGCCACTTTTTGCTGGGATACTAATTGCATTTTATTCTTCAATATTTTAATCAAATTTTGTGCCATATGCATGTGACACGGTCACCTGATTGTTTTGATGAAAATATGATCAGCCAATATGTCTGTTTTCTTTCCCTTTTAAGGTCAATCATTCCTTCTATCATTTCGGATAAAAACTTTTTCTTGCGTTTTACTGATGTATAAATCTTCCTTTATGCATCTTACACAACCCATTTCAGCTACGACTTCTAAATTCGCACCTGCTTCAAACCAATCCACAATCAATAACTTTGTGGCTCAATTCATTAGATACAAAGTCCTTTGAAGTGCTAAAATCTGCATTGATTGGTGCTTCAGTTCCAAATATTCGGGGTAGATTTGTGGGATATATCACTACATAATGTGTATCATTCCGTGTTCAAAAAGTTAAAATATTCAGAAATATGTTTTGAAATAATCGGCAAAGGTATTTACTCTTTCTAATGAAATTTCATTAAACTATCTACAAATATCGCAAGGTAATCAAAGCAGAAAAATAATAGTATTTGAAGAAGGAACTATTGTAAAAAAAGTCTTGGTTTTGGATGTAAATTTTATGTATTTGTATCTGCTGACGCACAAGAAATGTTAGTACATAGGTCTGTGAGAGAATGCTAGAATCACCAGTAAATACAGTTCGATTATTGCTGCACTAAAGCCGCTTTGCATTCTCACTCAGCAAAATACAATTATTAAGCCTAACAATTCTCTAATATCTTCTTTTACTAGGAACTCAATAACTGCACTGATTTATGTTTTATTAAGTGAATTTCAGTTTAATCAGAATACTTCGGCGGTTGAATGTAATTTGGCTCTTCGCTGTGCACTGCAGCAAAGGCACGCCAGGCACGCCCATATATCGAAGTTCTTTGACTGTCGTGTGTAGCTCAACTAGCAAACTTGACTAAATAACTTTGGGTTACCAAAAAGAGTATATTTTGCAGAGTTATTTCAAAAACTCTGAAGGTATCCTTTATTAGCTATCATTCCCAACACCACAAAATGTCCACAAACCTTTTCTATCGCTGACAGCTCAAGATGCTGGCAATTTTTCAGCAACTGATACCTATCGAAACCTGACTAGTGCAACAATCAACTGTCAATATTTAGATATTGTCGATGCCTTCAAATAGTTTTCACCACATTTCGCATACTTAGAAAGGCAAAACTATTAAGTTCGCACTTGGATTTTTGTGACAAGAAGCTGTTGCTTAGGTAGGTAGCTTCTGACATCTCTTTGGAACATCCCACGTTTAGATGTCACCAAACAACAGATTGCAGCACCTTACATCCTACCTAAATAATTTTCTTCGTGCGCTTTCAGAAAGGGTTACAACATTGTGAATGCTTTACATTTCCTTCTTTTTCCATACATTTAGACACAAAATCTCTGAGACAGCACCACGTATTACCCACATTAAGCCAAACATGTACAGTCTTTCCAACATCAACATTTAGTTCACCGGTACATGTATCAAAATTTTCACTTGGAGATTAACCGTCATAAACACTGAGCTGAGAAACCATTTCATGGACAATATCTTGTCTCGTAACTTCACACAGTAGAATGACTATCAAAGTAGCCATGTAAAATTTAAATAAAAAACCAATGAGACAATATCTGATAGAGAAAATATACTAATAATCATGACGTTCATAAATGAATTACAATCAGTTAAACCATCTCACCATCATAGTAGTAGTGGTGGTGGTGGCTCCACGTTCTCGAATCTCCTGCTCTGTCCCAGTATCTTTCGTCCCCACGCGCAGAATACCACGTCGATCTGCTGAAATCTAAGGGGTCTTCTCCTTGTTGCCATCCATACCCTGTATTTGGGAATCTGTCCATCTTTACTTGATGTCTTATTGGCAGATAAGCTCCTACCATCACTGTCCATTCAGCGACGCATTCTGCGCCTTTATAATACAGACAGTAAAGGAATGATATCCGGAGCTATTACTCCTATCGCACTGGCTACTCCGTTGTGAGAACTATTCCTCTCTCTCGCTAAAACTACATCTCTGTTTTCCATCATCCAATCTTACATAGTGATCTGTTTGCTATACACAAAAGCCATCATATAGTGTTTGTTAGTTTGTAGGGAACTGCAAATGCAGCGTCGGACAACAATGACTTCTACATCAAACATTACAGTGACCCCAGCACAGTTTACCTTTACTACATTACAGTAGCTAAACTTATAACAGGCCAACAGATCAGAATCACTTGTGCCCCCTTGGCCCGCTAAGGATGCCCAGTTGCATTTATCTACATGGTATTTGGGTAATATGATTCGGCCATAGGTTGTCATAATCCATGGGTCATCTTGGCGCACAAGTTTACTTTCACACATACAAAGTTTGCCCACGCTCCCTCTAGCAGCATATATAATGCCAAAATAGAATTATTTGAACGTTAAAACATACTGTACACTAAAGTCATTCAAGTCGTTTTTTAAACTAGGTGCAGAACACACAAAATGTTAAAACAAAAACAATCCGACATTACTAACAGAATAAGTAGTAAACATCCATTGGGTGAATATCATCGTATCTTGACAACAAATTCCCCAGCAGACATGGAGTGGAATGGAGAAATGAACAAGCGAAAAATCAGAACACGGAAAACCAGAACAAAAGAACACGTAAGGCATTCAGTAAATTTCTCTTCAAAGTTGGCTGTGAAATTACTGAACATTGGTTGTTTGAGTAGCTTGAGCTGGACAACTATTTTAGCAAACAGAAACATCCAGCTGGTAGCATAAAGTCATTCCAGGGCCATTTCTGTGACACGACAGACAGGCTGCTCATGCTGGATCAGCACTAGACATCACCCACAAAAAAAATTCACACTAGATCTGGACTTTTCATCACATTCGATTGTTAAATTTGTACAAAGTTCAACAAATTTAATTTCAAAATTGCTACATATTCATTTAAAATACCTTTCATGTGAAACACTGCTAATATTTCACAACTTGTACTGAAGCCGAGCCTAGTGCAAGTGAAAAATAACCAGTATGAGCCCAGAATATTGGCTAATTTTATAAAACTTAATAAAATGCTGAAATCTTTACTATTGAAATACTTTTATCATTAGAGATCAAGTGAAAATGTACAGCCACCAAGGACCAAGATGGAGACAAATTAAGTTGGCAAATAAACCATAAACATGGATAAAATGTAGAAATATGATCTTAAGCTCAAGAACAAGAAACCTAGTATGTACTGAAGGCCAAAAAAACTTATGAAAAAAATCATGAAGGTTCTGAACAGTTCACACATGGATTCATGCTTGAAAGCATGGATAACAAACTTCGCCCTTTAAGATGGCTTTGGATGGAACATTCAGAATCTAGAAAACAACCATCAGAACCAACAAGAAGGATCTAGTTTTCTGAATCAGAAATAATATCTATACCTTGACATGTATCAGTCCAATCACTTGCAATTTATCCAAAGACCAAGGCTCACCAGAAATTACAAATGGGCTTAAAATAATTTCAATCACTTGCATGTAAGCCCCCAGGTAGCGACAAAATTATCCCCAAGACAGAAGGGAAAAGTCTACACTGGTGTTTGTTTGACCAAGCGTGCAATGTGCATGATATATCTGTGTTTGGAGACTAGTCTGCCAATGCAAAGAAGTCATGACACCTTCAGTTCAGGCATCTTCTCCTAAAACTGGTGTCTAGAAATAAAACTACCACTGCCATTTCTATGCAACGTTGGCTTTTCTAACCACGGAGAACCCTGCGAAGTGGTTACATACAATGACAGATAATGAAATCGAAATTCCCAAACTAACAAACACTAGAACCACTTCCTCTTCCAGCTGTACCTACACAAATGGCTACTCAGCAGTCCAAAAATTCGAGTAGTGGACATTAAAGAGATTGCAGATCACAGAATTGTACTCTTTTGCAACATTGATGAAAATCAAAATGAAATCTCCAGGAGAACAGATATCCCAAACACAGTCTTCAACATAATCCTGAACAACATCAAAAGGAATTCCATGCTAATTATCATATTGCCAACAAAAGTAATGTCGCTCTTTCAAGTAAAACTCGAAACTTTGCAAGCACTGAGATCACTTAATTTCTAATATTAAAGCTATTCTCTTGTTAGAATTTTTTTAATACTTGTTAGAATACTGTTAATTGTTTCCTGTTGTAAATGTTCACGTAATGCTGTTACACTGATGAAAAACATGTTTCATATTTCGGGTGGGATGAAACAATTTTGGTAAACTTGTTACAAAAACGCCATGGTCATTTTTCAGTACCCTCAAAGCTTTGCCTTGCCTTATGTAATTGGTGTGATAAGCGAATTGGTTTCTATGCAATTATGTGAAAGAGAAAATTTAAAAAAGGAAAACAGATATTAGACATTGGCCAATAGTGAAATTGAAGAATTATACATTTTGTTTGGCACCCTTGGGATCTGCGATGTTTCACGATTGGAAATGAAAGTTAGAGATCAAAACTATATGTTCAGGATGTAAAATTGACTTGTACAATTCAACTTAAAATCTGAACACAACAATATATTTTTGTCTGTTTCGATCTGGTCCCTGCAGTCCAAGTCTTGGTTCAGAGCTGCATGTTAGTGCTTGTGCCGTTGGTTCACACAGGCGAAATGGTGAGAAGATAAGTCGCGTCGCTCAAAAGAGGCTGCGGGACTAAAAACCATATGGATGTCCAGTCCATACGTGTATTCTGGTGAAACATAAGGCCTCTAGACAGCTGGATGGCACTGATTTGCTCGGCAGAAAACGTCGCAAACATCTTCGAACATTTAACTTGAAAATTCTCATATTTTCGCAAATGTAGTGAAATAACTGTAACAAGAATGCTTATCAGCATTGTGTCAGGCTCGAGAATTGCACATCTCATTTCCTGTACTTCCTGTAAAGTATCATTAAGCCCAGGACAGAGCCACCTGGTGTTAATTTCTTGCAAAAAGTATCTTTAAGCACGTCCTGTAAAGTATCTTTACGGCCTAGACAGAGTCATCTAGTTTTAATTTCTTACAAAAAGAATCTTTAATCACTCCACGTGAAGTATCTTTAAGCCCAGGACAGACTGTATCATTAAGACTGAAAACGTATCTTCAACCACTTTCTGAAGCATCTTCAAGGCCAGGACAGGGCCACCTGGTGTTAATTTCTTGCAAATATCACTCTGTGCACAATCAAACAAACAGACACCATAGTGAGGAGGTACTAGCAGGTGCAACTAAAATGCTACTTTCGGTCACAAGATATTGGTTATTTCACTATATTTTTCAAAATATTAGGATTTACAAGCTATCTATCCTTCTAAAATTTTGATTGTATCACTAAAAACATGATACGGAAATTGAATATTTTTTAACCAAAGTACTTAATTTTGACTTTTTAAGCCGAGACAACAAGTTTTTCGTATGTTAGCAAAAGCATGGTGACTTGCACGGGGATGCAATCACTCGTTCCTTCGCCGCCTCCTGGTGAGGTCATCTTTCGTGACTATCCTACAGTAAGGCTACCTTAGCACCATATTTAGATTTTAACCTTCAGTAAGTTATATCAACAGGTTCTACCAAAAGTAATTATCTCACTTAGTCTTTAAAACTCGAAATGTGTGAATTTCAGGTAAATAATCCATCTATCTACTGCCTGACGAATTATGAAACTTGTTAACCATGAGGGTGAATCTGCCAATGTATACTTCAAAAGATAATAAATATGATATTGTACACTGATATTGTAATGGCATTTATCAAATGTGATTTACTAATTGTTATCAGTTTTGGTACGAAAATAGATAAAATAGTATTAACTGCGTTCTTAAACTTTAACAGTTCATTAAAAATGCCAATTCTATAGCGAATGCAAGACCTCTTTTGAAAACCTACAGCTTTAAAGCACACACTATGTACATACATTTTAAAAGAGACATTCTGGAAATACAGTAGCCGCAAATCACGATTTCGCCCTCGTTTGTACTTTTCCTCCAATATGACTGGTCTTTCACAACAATGATCGGGAAGGAGGGAAAATATGGACAATTACCCCCCTCCCCTCCCCCCAGAAGTGTACCGCTGACCTGATGCTTGAACAAAGTATACACCGGACTTCACGCTTTGACTTCAAAGCGAGAGACATTGGGTGTTGATAAACAACCTAATAGTTCTTGTCTCTCAAGACTACTGTTTTAAAATTAAAAGTCATAAGTACCAAGAGGGGCGATTTGTCGCCGTCACAGCCCACCCCTCTTTACTAGAAATGAACATTCTATCTCGGACGACTTCACTTGGGCCTCACATTTGGAAAGGATGGATTGCACCCCACCCCATCCCACCCCCGAAAAGGAAAATTTCTCATGAATAATATGGACTTCACTTGGACTGCAGATTTGGCAAGTATAGTCTACCCCTCCCCCACCCCAAAGGTTGGACTTAGGAGTTTTCGAAGGACGGTTGGCCAAGGAGACTGCATGTGCATAACTTGCCACTAGTTTCAGAACAGTTCACACGAAGCAAGTGACTAAACACCTTTTCTAACCCAACCATACAAATAATGCTTAATCCTCTTGACTCAACAATAGCACTGTTTACGCTGCCCACTCGTAGGCTGTTTTCAAACATTGCTCTGCTGATTGGTCAAACAATTTACTGCGTTTCCCTGGAGCCTCCCTACCTACCCTCTTTCAGTCCCAACTTTCTTTGCCATCACAGACAGAGATGACCGAATGGACAACTGCAACCATATCTACCCATGTAGATGAGATAAATACATTAGCCTCTTTAGGGGCGGTATTGATTAGCTTAAAGTGACTACCAGACTATTTAATCCCTGAATCTTTTATGGTGTGCTGGGATTTGCGAGTCAGAGTAGGTTATCCTATGGCACTTAAAATTGTAGAAGTATTTGCTACCACAATGTACCTTAAGCTCATGAAAAGAAAACTCGAATGCAGTTATGTTAACATAACCCATGAAACAGAATAAGTTATTAACTATTATGAAAAATACATTTTTTCATAAAGATTCGTTTCATAGGCTTCATGTAAAAAAAGAAAAAAAAAGGTTTTTCATGTCTAAAGAAAGTATCGGATTTCCCTCCGATGAACATATTGTCCATTTTAAAACAAATATTATACAAAGCTACGTCGATATTTTAACCTTCTCCTTTATATGATAACAAAAATTTTAGTTAAGTTTCTCCAGAAACTTTTGACGAGATGTATTAAATAAACATTCAGTAATAATGTTCTCCGTGTCCACAAATGTCTGTAAGGATCAGAATTCATCTTCAACATGCTGAGCAGTGAAGCTCAAAATGATACATACACTGCTGCCACCTAAAGACCAACGTTCTTGAGGCCCTAAAGGTCCTCGTTCAATCTCATAATTGCGAATGAATTTCTTAGGAAATAACAAGCAGCTCTCCTTCTCTTGCAGTCTAGTTGCCATTAGATACTTGTGAAGTCATCTTCCACTTCCTTACACATCAAAGCCTTACAAAGGCACTGTACCAGCTCATCCTCAATTAACCTTTGTAAAGGCTAGTTTCTAATTACTTGAGTCCAGGCGAACCTGGGGAAAGTTCCTTTGAGGTATTGCTTTTTCCATTGTGAAGAATCTTCTCATAGCACAAGGATATCTTCCAATTTTAGTTTTCCCTGAGAAGGTAACAGGAAGTAAGACAGAAATAGGATGTTAAGTCTACGCAGTATCACTTGAGATGAAGTCGCATTTATTGCCACTTGGATTAATTAATCAACTACAACTCATGTGTTTAGTACGTATTTTTAAGTAGCAACATACAAAATATCATGGAGTGAAGAATTTCACATTGGTGACTCATTAATGTTCTGTGGCATCAAGTGGAGTCAGATGGCAGTGGGGCCACATCGGTACCCTACATGGTACCCCACCCTATCTGGTACCCCATCCATTATCTGGCACCCCTTTAATGTCTGGAACCCCATTCCTGTCTGGTACCCCATCTACTATCTGGTATCCTATCCATGTCTGGTATCCCCATCCATGTCTGGTACCCCACCCATGTCTGGTACCCATCCAAGATAGTGGGTACCCCCTGGGCAGGACCTCTGGCCCCCAATCTGGCTCCCACCCCCTACCCCCTATCTGGCCCCTGCTTTAATCTGGCCAGACCCCCTCACAGCTTGGATGTTTGTTTTGATGTTCATTTCAATCTCACCTCCACATGAAAATAATATCTTTCACCTCACATGAAAAAATTCCCAAAATAATCATGAAGCAACCCCCTTTCCATCAATAAGGTAACTCTCTATGAGTCACCAAATATGCCCCAAACTTTGAATTAGCCCATTATCACCCATTCCCAGTAATCGCTGCCATCAAAAATGGCCGACAAGATTAGCTGATCAGGAATGGCCAATAAATGAATTTTTGAGTTTTCCGAGTTTTTCTTGCTTTCCGAGGTTCATTCATTCTGACCTCACATGGGTTCAATCGCACCATGCGCACACCATGTGAAAATATCTTTCATCTGGTGTCAAAAAATTCCCAAAATAGTCGTGCAGCAACCCTGTTTCCATCAATAAGGTAACTCTTTACGAGTCACCAATTACATACACTATCAGAACTAAATTCTATGTCTATAATTTTGGAAGTCATCTGGAGAAAAAGTCCGATGGGGACCAAGTCCGATGGATATAACCCAGGATACATGTTACATCTCACAGATGACAGCACCAGTACTTCCTATGGCTTTGCATTGTACAAAATCATTTTCATGGAACATTGCGGCCAAAAATTTTGGTGCATTTTGATGGATTTCAATTTCCCATCGGGAAAAAAAAGAAACATTGAAAATGTTAGAATAGGTAATTTGCTAACTAAAAATGATCCATCGAAGGTTGAATTGCAAATTGCCATCAAAAGTTGTCTTTCGGAATTTCCCAATGGGATATGCTTCGATGTCTTAACAAACTCTATACGTTTAGAATTTAGTTCTTACCCACATTCATATCCTCAGTGAAACGGTGGGAGAACATATAACTCACAGCAATCAACATCAGTCATCTCTTCAAATTTGTTAAAGTTTGCCTTCGAATTAAAAAATAAAATCAAAAAGGGGGTTGCGCGGTAAAAAGGGAGGGCGCCCTATTCACGACATTTACGGTATTGTATTCTTATGCAAATATTTCTAGGGGATCAATTAAATTAATTCCTTGGAGTCCGGAGAAATCAAACGTAATTTTGATGTGAAACTATTGAACAACGAACTCACTGGAGGATGACTGCTGAAGTCTGACCAGAAATATTCTTTGGCTGTAACAACAGATTTTAGAGCCGTCAGCTGATTAAACTACTATATTTAGCTTATTAAAAGTCGCAGTTCACAATCAATTTCCAAGGTAAGCTAGACAAGTAAATTGAAAGATACCGACAGTACGAAAGTTGAAGCACTTTGAAAAGCATGATATGTCCAAACGATATGAACAACAAATGAGCTTAATGAATTATGGCTGCAATGTCTGGAGCTAACGTATTATCCCCCACTCCTGACAATAAACATTCACACCTCTACTGGTGAGTGTGCCACTTTTCGAACCAGGTGCATATCTAAATATGGTAATACTCCTGACAATTTGTCCATACTAAATTCCAAACTAATGGACTCTATGTTCGAAGCTGCTAGTTCATTAACCTCGATTTGCCATGTCATCGGAGAGAACAGTGGCTAATCAGCTTCACTGATGAAGGGACGTGAGGGCAAAGCTTGAGAACAGACTTGAGGCTTAGATCAACTGTATCACCAATGGTCACAGCTCCCATGGTTCGCAATCTCACAGTCAAATTAAAAAGTGAATTCCCCTGCTTAATGCAGGTCAACTGAGGCAACATTTCAAGTGTATCCTGTGCGTCCCAGTCTGACTGACTGGCAAATTATGTCATTTGATTTTATTTGTCTTATTACATCATGTGGTTATTGCCAGTTTTTTCAGGGATTTCCAGCACAGATTGATCAGTATCTACTGAAATCTCATGACCAATGTGTTTCAACTGAGTAAAACAAGACCATTAATATTTAATACCTCGTCAGGTCAATTGGGAAGGAAACTGCTATACTGATGGAAGCTGTGCGAGATGCGACGCTGGTCCTCGGGGAGAAAATCGTGTTATCCTTTATTAGCAATGTTCCATCAACAAATATCTCAGGCTATCTCATTTCTAATTGTTGGGTCCGTCATAATCTTGTTCGTGTACACATAATTGACCATTGATTTTGTGGACCACGCGAGCTGGGGGTTTATATGTAACTTTCGTAGTTGTTGTTTTTTTGAAAGAATTCCTTGTTGACATAACAGATAAAAACTTACATTTAAGTTTGTTAAGTACTCACTACGTCAAACATTGTATGAATTTTCTACTTTGAAGTTGCATTGTGCAAGGATTACATTGGGACTAGAATATGTTTTGCAATACCGTGTCTCTCATGTTCACGCTGTTATCATATAAATTATCATTTATTTATTAGCTGCCACTGATTTTTTTCTTGAAAGCCAACTGGTACAGTCGCACATATCAAATCTTGTTTCTGAAAAAAAAAATCACAAAAATTACGTTACACCCTACAAGTCACTGGACTGCGACCATCAAACTTTAATTGTGCATGTCATAACATAAGAGTAGATTACGTCACAATTATTCAATGATCACAATTGTCAATAATTGTCATCAGCGGAGGAAAGTTTTGAGGGGTCCCCGTTCAAGTTCACAAAGTTTCGTTACGACGAAGGGGAGCTTTGATACAACTGTTATATACTAGTCCACGGAGGTGTACGTCTACACCGACCCACTTCTCTCCACGAGAGTGCGAGTGGGAGCATACATACACTTCCGTGTACTAATCACAATGACTTGCCGTTTTGATGACTACAAGGGACATATTCATGTCTCAGATTTTATTACTCGACTGTGATAGTTGCATGAGGCTGAGCGGAATTTCACCAATAAAGTTTTGATTTCAATTCATACATTTCATGTCTTTGTTCTTTCACTTAATTGCGAGATAGTTCTGCTCGACCATTCATTTCTAACCTTCCTAACATTTACGATGATGACCTTGTTATCATATCCCCTAGGTCATAGTCTAAAATGACCATGAAGTATTCATTACCATTCACTGCATCTGACCAATGTCAACCCAGATTCTTGAGGCCAGGCTTCGCACGTTAATGACTTCGAAGCCAAGTCTTCGAAACAAAGGATTGAAGGAATATCATGTTCTTCTTTACTTTCAAAAATGTTTTGCTTTTAAAAAAGGAGTTTACATTTCCTTAAAATTCTCTTTCTTTATATTTCATACCACCATGCAAGTGGTAAAATGGGTAAATATTCACTAAAGACGCAAAATCAATATTTGATGAGTTGTCAGGTCAGATGGAAGGAAGCTGCCAGACTGATACGATACGAGGTGTGACCATTCGTCACGAATAGTTATGTTTTCCACCAAAATCCGAACTGCCTCACAAGAGAAATGTTTCAGGGTGAAGATACTGTACCACAACACGTAAAACCCAAAATAATGACATTCACAATGCGACTGAGTTGTACTTTGAAGAGGACCTTGAGTCAAGTATACAAAAATTTGAAATTATCACAGCATAATTACTCTAATCAAACGTGGTACTCACGGTCAACTGACAATATCAAGTGAATATCCTGTATTGTATGATAAAATTTGTATATTGTGACCGTAGCGAACGCATCAAACAATAAATCAGTCTTGTCACTGGAGGAAACTGGACAAGTTCTGTCAAACATTATAAAATACCTGATCAGTAAAGGGTGCAGAGCCCAGATCTTCGATTTAGGCTGATCACTGTGTTACATGTATGTCTTTCCCATCCCTTGAATCGTGGATGGCAGTGCCATTAACAAAATTTAGTATTGTTTTATGGACGTCTTTTTATTTTAACTGTATGATATCAGTAGAATACACTGACAAAGATCCTTGTTATCTATGATATGAATAGATGGGTGTTTTGTCGCCAGATTTATTTTTACCGCCCACATTCCGAAGGAATGGGTAAGGTAATGTTTTCACTTTGTCCAACACCGGTTGGGGGGGGGGGGGTACTCCAGTCCAAGGTTCTTTCCAAGGTCTCTGGTTTCATGTCCTTTCTCGGGGGTACCCCAGTCCCAGGTTCTTTCCAAGGTCTGTTCCCAGGTCATTTCTGGGGAGGGGATACCCTAGTCCTGGCCATGGGGGTACTCCAGTCCCAGCAACCCTCTCCCTGCCAGGGCATGACTAGGGTACCCACCACCGGCCAGGACAGAACTTGGGTACCTCCCCCCAGTCAGGACTAGGGTGCCCCACCCCTACCCCAAGGACAGGTTACGCTGCGGGCGGTATGCCTCGAGGCCTTTCTTGTAATAAATGCGAGCACTTTTGTGACACCGACTTGAATTCAAGTCATGGCGATTGAAGTTACACATACCGAACTATGGCAAGTGTGTAAAGATCTCAACTGAGAGGAAAGACACTCTCTCGTAATGAATGTAATCTCACTTGTGCAGCCTCACAAATAAGATAGCCGCCTTCTTTGTTTGCGAGTCTGATGAAACCTTTCAAAGTACATTCAGCTGTTTAATATTGTTCACTTGCAATACCGCAAATTCATCGCAATTAACTTTGGCTACATGTAGCAGCCTGGTAGAGCTTTCACATAGCTGAAGCAGGTAGGTTCACCTTCTCTCTGTCATTATAATCAATACTTGACCTTAACTCTTCAGGTCACAAGTCTTGATCATCTTTAGTCAATTGTGCACTATCTTTAACGTAAATCATTGGTAATATGCGCTGATAATATTGTAGATATGATGACACAAACCTACAATATTTCTACACCTTATGGATAAAAGATTTAAACTCAAGTAGCCAACGCATTGGCTATTTCATGTGGACCCGTCTCGGATATTTCTTCATTTCCATTTCTTTCGCTCTCGACCGCAATTGAGACTTGGGTTTGAAGTGATGAATATGAACGAATGCAAGGACAATAAATTCATGTCCTGCGTTTCAGTTGCAAAGGCCTTATCAACATAAATATATTCATATTTCAATGATGCAAGATAATTTATAATATCAACATATTGTGGTGTAAATAATCAGCACCAGTCACCATCTCTACTCTTATCACACTGTCACGACCTAACATTAAGTCATTTAAGCTGTAGAAACAAGCTATTGTACCAGAATTGATGCCAAGTTCACTTCTGTTGAAACCATGGTGCAACAGCAGATTCACAAGTTTGCTCTAGGATGCGTTACCAGCCTTCTTATGGTCCCGCGTACACGAAGTGTACCGGTGTAGTATCGTTTACCAACCCCCCTGTTTTAACTTGGCACCCTCCCTTAAACTTAGGGGCAGAGGTCCAGTTCTGCTGGCTGCTCCCCTTAACACTTGAGCCCTCAGCTTAAGGCACCATTTCCCCTTCTACCTTCTCCCTTGACAGA
>JBCAUG010299524.1:0-53831 GCA_038406175.1 Haplosyllis leylae | reverse complement strand
AGGGAAAAATCCCTGAAAAAATTCACCCATTGACTTTAATAGGTCAGAAATTACTGATATTGTCGTTTTAGTCCGAATTTTTTGCTGTTCCTTCAGGGTGTTATACTAACTCGCTCAAGGTGTTGCTCGACACAATATTAAAAACTATTTATACTACATTGGCAAGATTTTGCCGGAACACTGCGGCTGAAATTTCAGTGATTTTAGAGGTTGTTTTAATTTGATCTTCATTTAGATTTAATTGATATGTTCAAATAACTTTTCAAAACTCTGGTGCAGGCAAATGGCCTGTGAGTATTTTTTGGACCTTTTACATAAATCTTCTTTCATCAACATTTGTAGATAGTAACTTAAAAATTACTGGCAAATAAATCAGCCTGACCATGGCATGAAAAGCTCTAGGAAACACTTATTGGCTGACCCAACTTTTTAACTTTTTCTGAATACTAATACCATGGAAATAAATGGATATTATGTACATATTTGCTAAAGCAACATTAAAGACTAGGCTCACTCTGCATGAGTATCTCTGTTTTGGGAAAAGATTGATGTTAAATCAATACTATTTTGGCGTGTAGGATATTACTTTTACGGTTATCAGCAACACAAGTATGCAATCGATTTACTATGGAGCTTTAAAAATAGACATATGGTGCGCTTCTGTTACTATCCAAAAGGGACCAGGTGTTGGCTTTTGTATCGACGCCAAAATGAGTGCAATCACTGGCAGAAGGAACACAACGCCAAGTCTTTTCCAGAACAATGTCTTTGAAATATGTTTTAACATTAGATCCTATTTACTTTTGACCAATGAGTGTTCCTAAACTAAAAAGCTTCTTAATGTCATCATTTTCTGCAACATGATACATTGTAATATTTTCTGCTTTGTTAGCAGTTCTACAACTTCGTGCAGGTTGGCAAAGAAGCAGTTTATTTAATTTCCTTGACCTATTTTCTACAGATTGTTTCTCAGAGATAAAAGCTTTTCCACATGATGTATTGAGGTATTGATAATGTGCAGCTTTATATCAACATTGCTGATGTTGAAACTAGGATTTCCATATCAATAGAGGTGCTTGGTTACATGCCAGGCCCAAATCAGTACACAATGGAAAGGAGACTGAGTGTTCAATTCAATCAAGCCATTCTGGTAGACCTTGAATTGAGAGGTTGTGAGTAGGATTTGGTCCTTCTAAGGCAGGCTCTATTTAAGTGGATTAACTGTATATTTCAGCAGAAATACATCTACTTAGAAGTAACTTTTTGAATCCGCATCTACTAAAAAGACAAACTTAAAGTAGACAAAATATATGATCATAATGAGGCCTAGATGAAATGTTTCTATGTATTATGGGCTTACTCACGGGTCATTAGATATTCACTGATCCGGTATGCATGAATATTCTGTCACAAAGGAAGGATGGATGTTAAATCAATAAGCTATTGCCATAGAGGATATTACTTTTTCTGTAATCAACAACACAAGTAAGTGATGGCATGCCCATGACCTGTGACAGTATTTTATGCTTACTTATGATTTGTTACCAATGTTGGAAACTTTTTTCTAAAGGCACACAGGAACATTCCTGTATAGACCTGCAAGTGTTCCCTTCTTTGGTTGTTTAATTCAGAAATCGTAATCTTACAGGGACCCAGAAAAGGTTATTCTGTGACTACTGTATTTCCTTTCATTAAAAACCATAACAAAGTGAAATGCCACGGCATTAATAGAGATGGTATATCTGCAGTATTATAATTGAAACAAATGAATTTCCTGGTTTGTGATTTCATTGAAAACTCACAAATTCTGGACACAGGTGTCAATAAGCAGCGTGATTCCATCCCACACCTTTTTTGTTTTGTTTCTCGGTGTTACACGATAAAGTCAAACGTGCCTTGAAAGTGTCCTTGCAGATGTTTTCGCGCTATATCTGCAGCTTCTGTGCACATATTTGCTCTGAAACAGATGGGGATTTAGACACATTTACAAGCTTATGCACTTAACTAGGGAGAGGAATCGCATTTCGCAAAGACTCGTTCATTGAGGATGACACAAAGCTTACCAAGAGTTTTGAGCAAAATAGACAAGATGGTTGTTGTACTCTTGCTGACAAAATGTAAAGGGGATTGAAAACATCCCCGATTTTACAGATTTTTAAAAAAGTTTTAAGTATTTCTAGAATCATCTGCGGAATTAACTACAAAAACAGCCATATCACTCCATTTTCACTCAATGCAACACTAATTTTCTCACAATTGCAAATTGTGCTTCTCATCAAATTTACTTGCACATTTTGAACGTTAACATAAGTTATGATATACCTGGTACTCGATGCTATTATAAAACTGTCCTTGTTTTCCTTTTGCTTACCTTTACAATTTATTTTCAATGTGTACTATGCTCACACTGTTCATAGATAGATCATATCGGATTTGGATTTCTTACTCTGCTGGTTGATTGAGAAAAAACTGATTTTTCGAACTGAGTTTACATTTACATAGCTCTAGTTGCTGTTGTCTTTTTTTTTTTTACAAATGTATATATTTTTATACGACCTTCAAAAATCTTTCAATGCATAACGTTCACGGGAGAGAGAGAGGTGGAGAGGCCAGATTGATGTTCTTCTCCGCATAAAGTGTTCAATCACTTTTGTTTCAGTGAGTGTCTACTAGGTTGCTAATGATGCAGACCGCTTTTGGAATAGCGGCTCTTGCTTCTCCTTACCGCCATTGGCGCCCAGGTAAGCAATTTCCTAACACTTTAAGCATCGCAAACTGGGGTGACAAGTTAAAATCAGACGGAAAGGTAACATTCCCTACGACTGAAAATACTCAACGTAGAAAAATTATTGCATAAAGGACAATTCACTGAGGACAATCTAATTTGGTTCCATATCAGATATACAAAGGAAAGCATCGCCAAAAACAGAATTGATTTTCGTATTCTTGTTTACGTCATAGTATAATTTAATGTGGCCTTTGCCGATATAAAATAAGCAGTTACTGATATAGATGTTGTGATTGAAAAGAAAAAAGACGACTGGAAAAAATCAGCAAGACCCAATTATGTGGAAATGTTTTCCAAAGCCATTCATTCCTGCACACAACTGAATACAAGAGAAATCAACGACTTGACATTGATTAATAGGGAAATGGTAACGTGAGAAGAACAAAAATGCATCACAAAACAAAATGAGCAGTCATTTTGGAAAAGGGTGTTAGAATAAATGTGGAACTTCTTAATGAAACGTTTAAAGATTCTTGAACAGATGGTCAAGACTAAAAACTAATCTTCCACACTGAATCTACAATGTCTAATTATACTTTGGTTGCGTTTTGTTTTGAAATGATCGATGGCAAAGTATTGAAACGTTGTATGAATTCACAACATCACGATTTTCATTTCCGATCAAGAAACTGCACAAAATGAACTAAACTACCGGGAAAAACGGCCCTTTGCAGCAGACATAACCGTGTAATCATTGTTCATGACCATGCTCTTAGAAGAAATCACAAAATGTTTCTTATACTTTAAAATTGCGTTCTTTTTGGAATACACATTATATTGACATTTTCTAATTCTGCTCAATTCGGGGAATATATGCCCCATCCTATTAATGCCGATTAAATTTCAAAATGTAAGCAACACTATTGGTAATATTTTCATTTCTATCGGATTAAAAGGCAGTAAAGGTAAAAAAAGATAACTATCACGAATCAATATGGATGAAGATATTAAATATCTTAGTGAGTGAACTGAGTTTAACACAGAAGCCTAACAATATGACGAGATATTGTACTGGCAATCTTGAACCAGGGGACAATAAGTGGACAAGATTCGACAGAAAATGCAAGTGAGTCCCATGTGAGTATTCAGCCCTGAAGCGTAACAATATATCAAACCGATGGATATTTTACGTCCCGAAATCACATTGCACCACACAAAAGAGAGCATCTAATCTCACAGAAGGCACCGACACAGTGTAAATATTAATATCTCTGCAAACCCCTGCGCGAGACGTATTGGGCAATTTAACACAGTACAACACAAGCCAAATGAACCTCCTTTCAAAGATGGATCGAGTTTTTATGTTTGGGATTATTCGCAGCGCTGGACAATTTGTCCAAATAATGCACAGCTTGTAGGGTAGCTGGTCAGGAAGGAGACAATGTGTAAACGAGTTATTTATCAGTCATGAGCCGTCCTATCAATGTAAGAATCTATCCTGCAAAAAGATCAGGGAGACGTTTTTTACGTTCTCATTGTACTTGATGTCAAAGTATACTTCAAATAGTAGTAATGAATGGTGCAGTTCTTCTTCTGCAACAATTTTTATTCATATTCATGGCATTTTCCATTATCTAGTTTGAAGCGAAAGATGCTTTACCACATTGCATACTACGTTTAAGTGGAATCAAAAGGTGATTGACAAATCGATTGTCAATGTTTTTACAGTAATTTAAAGAAAGTGACTCGGGCTGTTTATCAATAGGCACATCATTAATCAGACCGAATAAGGTCAGTCGGGATATTGATGTTTAATTACATTCTTGAACACAATTACGATCTGGCACGAACAGGCATCGACGAGCCTCTTCAATCATTGATACTATATTTATTGCATAAATTTTTCAGTTTTATCGAACTTTCAAGGAGCTTAGCCGTATCATATACTGAACAGTTTGTTACGTTTGCATTGAAAAAATACGTAACAGCACAAAACTATTGATTACCGTTTTCAGAAAGGACGGAATTAAGGAAACACTGCTTCTGGTATTGATTTTCAAATGACCCTCAGGTAATTCAGATGCCCAGAACTAATTTGCTTTGACTGATCAGTAAACTGTCTATGTAATGCGGCTCAGATAATTATTCTACCTTCGACATATGTTTCCGTACTTTGCCCTGGGGTATCAGGAGACCTTAATGTCATGACTGCATGAAAGACTCGACATATATGTAGTAGTTGATCAAAAGTGTTGTCCAGATTGACAAGTATTTAAAAGCAGCTTTAGGTGTTTTTATTTCACTTGTTTGATGTACATCGGAGATACATGGCAATGTTGACAGCTGTATCATTTGTTACGTGGTATAACATGGTTTTTTCTGTTTTTTTGTTATTAATCTATCAAGTGTTCTCATCACGACAAGACGCACAGGTGGCGGAAATGATCTGTGTCAAACACATTCATTATCTTTGGACTTACCTTTTATATCATGTGTTGGATAGATGCCAATGTCTAATTTCTATGCCGTAAATTTAATGTTATTACTGAAGATGGCTTGCCTATAAATGGTTTCAGGTACGCACCAAGTGCCGACATCTTATTAATTGACGTCATGACGAAACCCCTGCACCGTGTTGAAGTAGAATCCAAATATAATTCTAAAGTTTGTAACACCAAAAGGGTGATTAAACCTCAAACAGTCATTATAAAAGTTGCGTTGGAAGGGAAATAAACAGTTTATTTATTTTTCAGACGCGTGGACCAACCATATGGCACAGACCATGGCGCGGATGGCCGAGAGCGGGAGAGCTAAGATAAAGGAGGTGGGTTTCTTTTTTATGTTTCATAATATTTATAAGTAAAGAAAAACTTTTTCTTCCATACAAGTTTCTTTATTTTTACTTTGAAATTATTGATATTATAAATGTCACCTTGCTCACAGCCGCATATGCTAGTTTTCAATGGAACAATGATGAACTTGGACTGAACACCAACTCATCAATCATTTATTTATTGATTAACAATATGTTTCAAATATTAAAGTTACCCCTGGCTGTGACTGGTCGAACAACAATTGTATGCATTTTTTTTCAAAGTAATTTCGATTGTTACCGCAATATTCAATAATGGACAAAAAGATTCACCTGATGTATGGGTTTACAACTTTTAAGAGTAATCACCGATCTAACAACGATATGGTGCAACTTGATATTGAAAAGAACGTTTCAAGAAACATACGTGGTGTATGGATTAAAAAATCACAAGATTTGCAAACTGAAAAGTAGAAACACTAAGCGTTTTTCTGTAGCACTTTGTTGCAGCTAGTCATCTTGGTAATAGAGGGTTATGACACCTTTCCTTCCACAAGCAATCTTTTCATATCCATCATCTCCCTAAACCCCCATTTAGACAACAACTGTTACTGCTTGATGATGGCCACAAATGGGTTCCACTTTTTGCTGCAAGAAGAGCATAAATAGCCTTTTATTAGACTGCAGAGACCTGAAGATATCTGCAGCAAATTCTCTGTTTCGGTGAACTTTATTGCGCAATCATGTTGACAAAAACAGAATAATTAATGGCCGTAATGCCTGTTGTTTTTTATTAACAAGGCGCTTTGTTATCCTGCAGTGGTGCAACATTAAATCTGACGTAATTTGCCTTCAATTTACCAATTCATCTGTTACAGATGAGACGTTGCGGGGGGAAGTTGTTTCTGACGAAAGGAGTCATCTGTAGTCCATCTTGTCTTTCGCAATTCCCGGGGCACATAATTTAAGGGCTAGCATCCTCAGGCAAAAATACACAGCTTTATTTACTGGAACTGCATTTAAGGTCAAAGAACAAAATTTGTTACAATATATCTTTATTTTCTTGAACTTTTAAAAACAAGATGAGTTCAGAAAATCACCGGACAACACTTACATCCATATATGGGAAAAACAGTAGTGTAAAGGCGGAATAAAAATTACTGAAACAAACATAATCCCGAGGCAAATAATTACCATTGTAAATACCTCATTTTCCTTTTATTTGCCTCAATCTTCATACAAGTGAGAGTTATGTCTTCAATGAGGTAATATCATATACCCATTAGCATGGAAATTACAGAGAATCTCTTACAAAACGTGGGGAAATAAAGTCCTTGGATAATCTAACTGTAATTGTCAATTATTTAATGGCAATGAAACATAGAGGAAAATGTAATATGAGTAAATTTGCTTTCGGCCCCTTCCTGGGATAAATAGCAAACCTATTTAGGCATTGTTAAACGTGTTTATCACGTTAGAGAATACGAATATTCTGTTCACCTTAAGTAGGAGTGAAATCCTTTCTTTAGTTGAAGTGGTGCCTTTATTTACTGTCTTTGTCTCAAGAAATGTTTTGACGGTTTTCAAGGCAAACCGTCGAAGGTTCTACATTGTTGTTTTCTGGCAGACCAAATGACACTGTTGTCTGGTTCGTCAGTCATTGTGCTGGTTTAGGTGTCTTCGATGACTTTGCTTGAATATCTGATTTTCCAAAATATAAAGAGTTCTCATGCAGACACTTCTATGTGGGGTGGGTCATTCAAAACGTGACATAAGCCTTGATTTATGTACCAAGGGACCGGAGGTGAGGGTTTTACGCTGCATATCAATGTGAAACCATTGCAGTGCGGGCTTTCCTGATTTCATGCCACTGAACCCAAAACCTAAATTCACTTCATTCAAGATTAAAGTGTTTGGACTATTGCTCTATATATTAGGCAATTCTGTTAAATGTAATGGATCCCAGGTCATCAGGAACCAAACACCTGGGACGAGGCAGAGTTCTGTAAAAATCCTCACTGGTAATTATCCTGATAAATATAATCCCAACCAATTCATTTCTGTATGGGTGTGACAGGACGATAATATAAAAGGAGCATTAAGACCTATGGAAATGGATGATCGAAGGGGAAACAATGGCAGCTTTTTCATGTACGATGCAAATTGTGCGTCATGGGTACAGAAAGCAAAACGAAAGACTATGAGTCATGTTTTATGGACGCTGCTAACTGGCACTCAATCAATAAATTCCTCAAGCAGCTTGTCACAAGGAAGGAATTTCTTGCTTTAGATGTTTTAGCAGGCCACATGGCATTATTTTAGAGGGACTGAGAACACAATAACACACAAGATGGCGGCCACCACGCCCGCCATATTTTTGTTTTAGGTGCTGTGATCAAATGTTTATAACTCAGCGTCTGCAGCCAACCAGAACAACAGTAGTGTAACAGATCAATCAATACAGGCAATCTAAGGTAGGGGAGACCTTCGTGATTGTTTTGCTCGATCAAGGCTTCTTTCACAATATCAATAAGCGTGAGTTGATGCAGTAAAGGAAAGGACAAAGCAGTCCGCCTATGTTGAGCGTACCTACAGCTTCATCCGGCTTTCTAAATCGCGTGGTTTCGCGTACTGAATGCTGCAGATCACAGAAGCAAGATGGCGGCCAACCGAGGAGGTGCTGGTGGAGTGGCGGTTGCGGTGGCGGGTGGTGGACCAGTGGGGCCACCCCTGGGTAGGGACCCCACTTCAACCCTGTCTTCGGGCACGGGGAGCCTTCCACGACCCCACCCGCTGTACGCCCTCAGCAACATGCCTTATCCGTTACCTACATCCAGATCTATGCGACGAGGATTTGTCGAGGTTTGTTTTCAATTATCTCTCTTGCGTATGGTACTTTTAACCAAATGAGCATGCGTCCAATCATATTCATTCTATGCTGTCTAACTTGGCTTTTATCCAATTATGGCAAAGAAAGTGAAGCACTCAAAGTATACATACTGTCTCAGTAAAGAGGGGTCAATAGCAATCATTCAGTTCCATTCAATGATCTGTCCATTTCCTTTGGGCGTATTGGTAACAAAAGTCGATAAAGATGTCAACAATCTCTAATGTGACCGACACGTGGGGAGTGGGTACAGAACATGCGGCATCACAGAACATGTACGTTCAAAAAGCATGGTATGGCAATGCCAGAGAAAGGACAGTAATGGTATTTAACAGTGATTCAGCGCATTTATTCTGACACTGTGAATATTGACTCAGACAGATCAGTCAGTGGAACTCACCCTGAACTTGTCATTTTAATCGCTCTGCGCTCTCCTCAGTTTACAGCGAATCCACACGTCTGTAATAGCCACGGGCTCTGCCGTTTTCTGTCTCACTGATGTCAAAGGACATCCTGAAGAATTGAATATCAAATCCCTGTTTTGAACGAAAATAGAGCCAGAAAATAGAGTCAATCTTCATTCTGAGAGAAGTACAGATCCTGTGCAAACGGTATTCAATCTCCTCTGAGATCTGATGCAGATAGAGTTGTGTTCTTCTGTAGATTGTGACATCAATCAAAGGCTTCAATCCTGGACCAAAGCATCCAGGGGATTATAACATTGAACAACTCTTAATACTTAAACTAGGCTCGGGTTGTCATTGAATTAACCCAGGTTAATCACACAGAAATCATCCAGCAGCTGCTGGATACGTTAGCATTCAGCTTTTAAAATGCAACAAATTACTAGAATAACTATTGCACACATGTTTTTCCTTGTATCTTTATCTAACAGGTAACAGTGCAACTGTCAGGTTCGTCCACAGAAACGCCTTTGCTTGGTTGCTGACGTTTCGAGTGTGTAATTTAATTCTACATGTTAAAAGCTCCTGTCTTCTCCCACATTTGGGGGGGGGTCAATAAAAATGCGTCACTGTCAGGTAGATAAATGGCATTAATTTCATTGATGAAATTTGCAGTCACAATCAATAGTTACACATGCAAGAGGTGACCAGTCCACACGCGCTATCAAATGCCATCATGATAAATATTTTACATTTTCCATGTGACCATGAACTATTCCATGGTTACTGAATTAGGACATGTTAATTGTTCATATTGATATTCGGTAACTAACCACCATTGATTTAATCCCTGTCATTTGCATGGAAGAACAAACTGCCATTCAATAATGCATCATGATTAGCCAGTTATATTTCAGTTGCTCAACGCATGGACATTTCCCTGATAACTAAGTTGAAGCTGTCAACTGCAAACCTACTTGACCCACATCCAATTACAATAACAGGTGATGCTATGTAGTTAATATGGAAACGCGTTGGTTATATAATACATCCAAGGCACTGCATTACCAACACCATGCTGAAGCGCATTTTTTTCTATCGATCACCAAAATCGCAACATAAAATCTGCAAATGAATCACTTTAGCTCAAACATTAAAGGTGGGGGATTTATAGTGATCACGAAGGGTTTTGTAATGATGCATCAACAATTTTACAACCACATTCAATATCCATTAACCCGATGTGTAAGGAATGTAAACACGCAACCAGCCGATCACAGATATATTTTGCCAGTGAAACTACATTCTGTGTGAAACTAAATTTTGTAAGCAGAAATGCCCTGTAGGAACTGCAGTAAATTTGGACCTTTTGGAGAAGATCAGAACTTCTTACCTGCCACTAACAATGATGGCCCAGAGAAATTATATTTTTAATCATAAATAAACAACCAATATATTGATCTTAAAAATAATACTGTACAATATATATTTCATATTAAGGACGCCTGAGTGACTTATGAATTTTTCCAGTGCATTGAAGGATGGTTCTAGTATTGAATGGTTTTTCCAAATAGCGAAGGGCCTTAATCACATGTACAGCTGGAAAGCCCCGAGAGTATCATCACCATTCCGAAGTATGCTGGAAAATGTCATTTAAATGACCTTAATATAAAATATAATTGTGCAGTATTATCTTTGAGATAGACATATTTTATGTTTATTTATGATTGAAAAAATTCTCACAGGTCACCGTTATAAAGGTAGGTTAGATTAGTTAGGTTAGTTGATCTTCTCGAAGTTGTCCAAATTTGCTGTAGTTCCTTTTGGGTGAGAAATAGTGTCGTTGGACTCAACACATCTGTATATGTGGCATGTCAGAATTAAGTTAATCAAGTTAGGGAAATGTTGCTGTACTTCTGTTGAATGGCTTCTTTGCAATAAAAACAATGAATTGGAAGCCTTTCGTAAAGTTAAGACCTGATATTCTGGTCTACCTTCAAAATACCAAGTTCGTAAACGTTGATTCTTTTATTTTGAGAGGTTAGTTTTGTTCTTGTCAGTTGTCTACTGTTCGAATAGGAAATGTTTTTTCAAGTAATATCAACTGGTGGAAAGGATACTTCAATTTAACCAACTCAGGCTGTTGATGATTTGTATTACGTTGTATGTCCAAATCAATGTTTCTAGCGCAAAACACTAATTCCCAATGAGGACAAAGGACTCGGTTTTATTAAGCCACTGGTGGATAATGGGTCGGACAATTTATTAGTGGTTTCAAAGCCAGTGAGTGGAGCAGCTTAGTTCTGCTGTGAGAAGTTTGGACCTGTACTTCTAGCAGTAATCCCACCCATTTCCAGAGGATTTCCTCATTGAAGCCACTGAGGAGACTGAAGGAAGCTAGTCTAATCCACCTTGTCATATTTGCCACTAAGACGTGGTTGATTCTTCAATTTTTTTTACATGAATACCTCCAGATAATATTGGATGAACAACTGAAGTTGATGGCTGATCTCAGTGTTAAAATTATTTGCCAGTGAATTCAAAAGTGGGATGGTTTCAAATGATGTCATCAAAAAAGTGAAATAGATCCCCGATCTTCCATTTCCTATATTAGTAGCGAGATCTTCTTCATGACATGATGTTAAGAAAGAAATTTTGGTGGCAGAAGTTTTTACAGTACCATTTTTGGAGCATTTCATCCACAAAACTGTACATCGAACAACTTCTTTTATTTGGAGATAAAATTTTGCGGCGTAAACTTAACAATTCCAATTCCAACATTTCTGTCAGCTGTGAACTTTTTAGGATAGTTGCATCTTGCACAGCCAATCTTCTCTGCAATCTTGTGGCAGCCAGTCAGGAAGAAAGACACAATGAAGCAGGCAAGTCTCCTGTTCCTACGCAACTAACTTTTAAGGCTTCACATGGGCGACTAACTTTCTGCTTGTAATGGAATTGGACAGAATCCAGTTTGAAGTCATTCGCCTTCAACCTTTTGCACAACCAGAGCTGCAATTCACTGTGCTAAGTAAGTTGGTACCAGACAAAATGATTTGCAGGTCATCGGAATGATTTAGAAAATATACACTTAAAGTACAAGTTCATCCCCAAAACGACATAAAATCTTTGCTCTCCATTTGCCGAAACTGTTAGAAATTACTGTCCAGCAACAAGACTCTGTACTTAATCTATACTTCATTGTCTCATGAAACATGCTGTCATCATATCGGCTATCCTTCTTATTATTTTGCACACAGGGAAATGTTCACAAAGGTCCGTGATGACTTAGTGACACATTGGAAAGTCCTCCCATTTGTTCAAGGGTCTTTGATGATAGCGGGAGGGATTACGACATTCATTAAGGAGCAGCGGTGGCCGTGTCTCGCGGCTGCCTTAATGTGTCAATATCAGATTATTTGCTGTCACAGTGGCCAACGAAATGCGCGAAAAGCGAGTAAGATTGTGATGATAATAAATTTAACATTGAATGAGCATGAAATTTGTAACAAACCATAGATATTGGTGGTGTCGTATTCAATACGATAGATTGTAGATTTCAAGTCCTTTGCGGCAATCATGAAGATTTTCACAGTTAGATGTGTGATAAATTTGATAAAATTTCAGGTTCTCATAGAATATGGTTACGATTGAGTGCATGCACTTAATCATGTCGGATTACTATGCACACGACTATTTAACCGGGGTGAATTCTTCTTGAACTTGCATTTGCCTTTTTGTTAGTGGTCAATACACTAGCTCCTCTTCAAGTAACTGGTGAAGCAAGACACGGCATCCATCTGGGCACCTTTCTACAAAATGAGTCGGCCCAAAAGACAGGTTTCACGACCTGATTCTTATCAAAAATACAACGAAATGGGCAAGTTTACAAATGTGAAAGCAAAACAACGTGAAGAATTATTAACACAAGCCATTCATGAGCAACAAGACGATACCACACAAATGTACAACGAAAAATCGGGGTCGAACGATGAGGAGATGAGCGATAATGGTGGACACAATGGAAGACAAAGAAAAGAAAGTGGCGCAAAATCAAAACAAAGAAAGCCGATTCTCAGCATAGACATGCATCTTACACCACCACATCCTCTTCAATCCCAGGACTATGATGCCAACATGGATATACATGTGAATCCCGAGGATGACGATCTAGATCTACTAGAACATAACTCACCAGCCAAAGGTAACGCAATGCTAATTAATATGTTGAAAGACGGCAAAGTCAACCTCAATACTGCTCAAAAAATGTTGTTAGACCAAATGGCTAATGTCAATAATCGTGCCATAAGTGCAAAGAAAGGGTAGTCAGGAAGAAAGAAAAACAGAAAACAGCGAGAACCCCAAAAACTCCAAAAACTCCCAAGGTCAAGGTCAATCAGGTCCCAAAAGGGACTAGAGCGAAACAAAAGAGAACACCATCATGTACTGTGAGTCTCACCAAATCTTTTCAACAGATTAGTTCACCACAAACAGTTGAACAACAAGAAAATAATCAATATGAGGAGCTAGCAAGAAACGTCAATAGTAGTTATGATCACGAAGTACAATTTAGAACACAAGATATATACAGCATGAATGAGAATGTTTCTCTTGCAGGTAATTTCCAGACAATGGAGACCAACATGCAGAAAAGTCAAGCCGAGAAAGAAATGGTACAACATGCTCACAGAGAATCTGACCGGATTAGATTATGATTAGATTAGAACATGACCATAACACAATCAGGACTAGAGACAATAATCCACGAGAAAGGTTAGTGAGTATTGATGATGAAAGTAACCACAGAACCTTACACTATCAAGATAAGCAAGGCATGGAAACGGATGCAAATCATGACGCAGTATACATGCCAATGCCCATAATTACTACACAAGCAATAGAAAACAGAGCGAAGTCAGTTAAACAGAAAATGAACGAAATCAGTGTGATGCCAAAAAATTATAAAGCTAACAGAATGGTGACACAACCCAATAACATAGGCGAATCACAAAAGGA
Source organism: Haplosyllis leylae (assembly GCA_038406175.1). Taxonomy (NCBI): domain Eukaryota; kingdom Metazoa; phylum Annelida; class Polychaeta; order Phyllodocida; family Syllidae; genus Haplosyllis; species Haplosyllis leylae. The sequence continues at coordinate 39,987 of JBCAUG010299524.1, read as the reverse complement.
TGAATTAAATAAGTGGCTGGATGCACAATTAGACAGTTCAGGAGCACAATCCATTACGAACAATTATCAACCACAGGTAATTTGGAGTGGGGAGACACCCTTACCAACTCCCAAGAGAAACATATGTACAAGCAGCCAAAGAATTAATTAATGATGAAAACATTCCCATTTCCAGGTACACAGGAGTCCAGCAGGTCAATACAAAGCCCAAAGCCATCAAGGTGAGGAATAACCAGATCCAAACCAGACATGAAGAGTTCAATCAACAACATGAGAGAGCACTATATAGTGACACACACCCATACAGGCCACAAAGACAGAACATCAGATACGAACAGCAATACAGGGAATTGTACTGGTCACAGCAGAGCTACCAAGACAGAAGGTACCCCGGAAGGTATGATATAGAAAACGAGCATTATTATGATAGCAAAGAAAGGTCAGTGGTAGAAGATGACAGGGTTCCATACAATGAAAACGTAGACCAACATACAAACAAGGTGTATTGGGATGATCGTATTGCACCATATGATGACCAATGGCAATACGAACAAGATGATGATTAGGCATTTCATTTCAGAAGGAGACAACACCTTCAGGGACACATATCACCATACCAGTATAGGCAGTATGATAACAGCAGAGGCCCTGATGACCAATGCCGGACAACATACAACAGGAACGATGGACGAGAACAATATGATGGACCCAATCGATCAAGGCTGGGACAATACAGATTTGACAAGGACAGGGAAGAACTATTCAGAAGATATAAATCAGGTCAGTCAATTGATTCAAGATCTTTGTCATCTGGTTCCTCAAAAGATAGATTTGAAAACCAGAGGAAAATACGTTCAGGTATAAATGCAAAGCCAACATCTAGTGTGCAAGAACAACTTAGATACCCACACTTTTCCTTAGGCCAAATTAGCGGGTTCATAGGCCTAAATCTTCAGTTCCACAATCTCACATTTGAGCAATTTGTTGCCAGAGAGCTAGTAACAATTGCAAATAGTATCAATCTTAATGAAAGAGATGGTCGTACTGAGTTACTCCAATGTATAATGCAATGGAACCTTTGGGCATCAGTATCATGGCCACAAGTGTGTAATGCATACGCACACATAATCAGAAAGATCAAAAATAAAGAGATCACATGGAACAAAGACTGGGACAAATATGAAAGACTAATTTACGAAAAGATAGTCACCCATGGGCAGGGGCCGAGATATGAGAAACCCAAACAAATGACAAAACCAAAACAAGAATTGGTTTGGTTTTGGAAGAACTTCCAAAAACAAGATGGGTGCAGTAAAGAAGCCCCTCACTTGGGTAGAGTTGGAAATCAGATGAGAATGATGCTTCACATCTGCGCTACATGTTGGCTGAAAGATAAAACCAAAAAATCACATTCGGAAAATTCTGCTGAGTGTCCGCGCAAAGATGCTTGACCAAAGAGTCAATGAGAAAACAGTCACGAGGAACCAGATGAAAAAATAATTGTTACAAAATCTAAATCAATAGAAGAAAGTAATGGAAACAATAATAATTTAAATAACAAAAATGTACAAGAGATACCATCAAAGCGAGATGACACATCATTAATACAGCACACATTTATCTACCCCACCCAGTACAACAACCAAAAATGCTTTGACACAATTATCAATGAGATCGAAATGAATGCACAAGCAAATGATATTTTGCTGGCACATAAGATAATTGAGTCAGGGGTGCCTAATAGATATGGTTGTAGAATCCCCATAAATAGTGACTGGAATTTGCCATTATTTAAGTCATTATTACAGGATTATGATGACAAAGATGTCATTGAATGGTTGGAATTCAGATTCCCGATATCTAGGAATACCAATCCACCAGTAATTCCAGCAGATATAAATCACAGAGGGGCAACTGATTTCCCTGATATAATTGATCAGTATATTCAGAAGGAAATCGAATTGGGAGCATTAATTGGCCCATTTGCAATACCCCCTTTCTATGGAAATGTTGGAATATCCCCTCTATCTACTAGGCAAAAATGTAACAGCCATAAAAGACGGATAATTATGGATTTAAGTTACCCCTTCAGAAATTCTGTCAATGATGACATAGATAAGAACACGTACTGTGGTGAGGAAGTTAAACTAGTCTATCCCACGGTAGATAACATGGCAAAGAGAGTTTCAGAGATCTGAACAAAATGTAGAATATGGAAAAAAGATTTGTCAAGAGCTTTTCATTTGGTTCCCTTGTGCCCTGGCAGCTATTCATTTGTCTGTATGAGATGGAGAAATTTTATCTATGTTGATAAGAAAATGCCAATGGGACTTTGATCAGCAGCATTTGCTTGTCAGAAAGTCACTTCAGCAATAGTCTATATACATAGGCAAAATGGGTTTTGGAGCATCAACTATATTGATGATTTCGGCGGGGCAGAACACGAAAGCGTCATTTGGAATAGCTATAATCTTATGGGTAGACTGCTTAAGAACCTTGGAGCAGTTGAAGCTGAGGATAAAGCTGTCGAACCTACAAAAAGAATGGAATTCTTGGGCAATACAATCGACACAGTCAGACAAACGCTGGAAGTTTATGATGATCAAAAAGTTGAACTGCTCCAAGAATTAAGGTGTTGACGCGACAGGAAAGTGGCAAACAAAAAAGAGTTGCAATCTATTATTGGCAAGCTCAGCTTCATAACAAATTGTGTAATGTCGGGACGCATTTTTATTTCCAGAATGATTGCAATGATGAAGAATATGCCTGAGAGAGGTAACATTGAACTTAGTAATGAATTTAAGAAGGATGTTCAATGGTGGCTCGACTTCCTGCCAACTTTTGATGGAGTAAGCATATTGTGGCTTCAAGATAAATTGAAAATAGATGCTGACATAGCCACGATGCTTGCTTAATAGCAGCAGGAGGAATCCTATGTCAAGAAAAACAATATTTCCACCATAAATTTTCAGAGGAAATATTAAGGTATACTGATAATATTACCCAAAGAGAAATGTTCGCAATTTTAATTGCAGTGGAATTATGGAAAGAACAATTAGCTGGCAGAGTAGTCAGAATCTCTACAGACAATGAAGCTACTTCATGGGCAATAAATGTAGGCAGAACCAAAGATGAATTCATGCTGAAATGTCTCAGATGAATAGCCTTGATCACAGCGAAATATCAGATTCTTATGAGAACAAAATATCTGCCGGGATGGCTAAATATTTTGCCTGACAGTCTCCCAAGATGGTACTCTGGTAGTGAACATAGAAGGAGATTTAAGAGACTTACTAATAAACAATGATGGCAAAGAAGGACCATAATTTATAATACTCAAAACTATTTTGATTGATTATTTGCAGGTCACAAGTTTTGTGAACGGTACATGCTCCCTCCTTTTCCTCTTGATGAAAATTGATTGGTAAAATATGCAGGATATCTTTCCTTGACCATGCAGACTGTTGATTCAGTCAAGGCTTACTGTGCTACAGTATGTGGATTGAGTGAACTTAGAGGTTATGGCATAGTACACAGAGGAAAGAGGTTTTACAAAACTATAGCAGGACTTCGTAGAAAAATGAAAAGAGAAGTACAACAAGCCAAGCCAATAACTGTACAAGACTTAAAAGCAATTGCAAAGATTGTAAATACCAATTCTCAAAAGGAACTTGCGTTATGGGTGGCGCTACTGTTTGGGTTTTTCTTTTTCCTCAGAAAAAGTAATCTGGTACCCACCTCTAGAGTTCACAATGTGTTTCATCAGTTGTCAAGGAAAGATATTAAAATAAATGGTGATCTTATGATAGTTCACATCAAGTGGTCAAAAACCAATCTATTTGGAAAAAAGATAGATCTTCCAATGGTAGCTGATCACGATTCAGAAATCTGCCCAGTCCGATGGTTAAAATTAATGGTGAAGCACATACCCGCGCTTGGTGAGCACAATTTGTTTTCACATTGGATAAATGGCATGCCTGTTCCCATAACTTACACAGAATTGCACGAACAATTAAGGGATTGGCTACAGAGAATAGGAATACAAGATCCTCACAGATATTCCTCACATTCTCTATGCAGAGGGGGTGCTACTTTTGCTTTTAATTTGAAAATTGAAGATAGAACCATCAAAATTTTGGGCCAATGGGCCAGTAATGCATATAGAAGGTACATAGATTTAACTATCGAAGATAGAGTTGATGCATGGTTAACCCTTTCTCATCGATAGGTCCGGGAAGCCACAGAAATGGGACCAGGAACAACTTTGGTTCCGAATTAAACTCAGATCGCTCAAACTTCGACAATTTTATAAGAGAATTCTGCCGGCGCCACCAGATGTAAGGAATGTGGTTATCACTGCCTCCTAAAGCATAGAAGTTCCACAATGGCTGAAGACCCAAGATGCCAGTTCTTCAGATGAAGACCAAGATGATGATGGTGCCCTTGACCAGGCAAAATTTCAACAACAATGCAATTCCTTGCTGAAAGTGGTCGAAACAATTTCAAGTGGCAACACTACATTAATAGGAGATTATGTTGTCGCCTCCTTCTTACAGCATGATGTAAAATTCCTAGTGCAAGGTTTTAGTAATGCCATGGTGCAATCAATAAATCAGCTCATTGTTCAGAATCAAATTATAGTAGATAGGAGATATGTTTTCCTCCTGGTAGGACACAATCAGTTATGGTTCACTATGAAAAGTTCCATCTATCAGGGGTATGCAATTGGTTAGTACCATTCGTCAAAGGAATGCTACTGCCAAGATATTCATCTCGTCATTACTACCCAGGTTTGTTGATAATGAAAATGTAAAACCCAAGATTGTGAAGTATAATTGAAGATTGGCAAATGCAATTGTTAGAATTGCCAAACAGCATGATAGAGTTATTTTTCCTGTCTATACAGAATATGTTTGTGCATACCTGTTTGCCAGAAAGGAAACTTTTCGACAAGAACGGATTCACACTCAAGTTTGGCAGGTGTGGCGATATTGAAGAAAGTGCTTCTGTTGTCAGCAGGTTTCAAGATTAATAGTTAGGTTAAATGAAGCAGTGTGCGTTTGGCTGTTAATATGTGTTTGGAGTAGTAGTATAGTTGTTTGTAGTATCAGTTATCTACGTTAAGTTTCATATTTCATCTTTATATTTTCATGTAATTCACCCGATTGCTATGTTAAATAAATGCATGAAACAAATGTAAAGTCATTGATGTCGTAATCTGGTTATGATTGAGTGCATGCACTTAATCGTGTCAGATTACTATGCACACGACTATTTAACTGGGGTGAATGCTTCTTGAACTTGAATTTGCCTTTTTGTTCTTTCCCTCCCCCCACCCATTGGTTTCAAGGGGACTAGTAGTATAGTTCTTTGTAGTATCAGTTATCTATGTTAAGTTTCATATTTCATCTTTATATTTCATGTAATTCGCCTGATTGCTATGTTAAATAAATGCATGAAACAAATGTAAAGTCGTTGTTGTCGTAATCCAGTATTGGTTTAGAAAATAATATTGATTTTACACAAATATAAATAAATACAACCGATAGTTTATTTTTCAGGGGCCATTACAAAAAGTTTTAAAATCCTTTTTCCGTTTGACCAAGTAGATTCTAAATAACATCCTAATGCGGTGTGGGGAAGTCGTCTAAGGCAATTTCCATCTAGTCTGCTGAGCACGGAGAATTAGTTAATCATATCCCAACGCGAACAAGCTGAGCAAGTAAATTAGACAAACCCACCAAGCAGCTCAACCACCACCATAGATGAATATTAAGCCTATTAGGGTTGGAGCATGATAGTTGTACGAGATGAATATTATTACTAGAAAATACTTCCCTCTTCAAGTGATATGTGATTTTCATAATTAGGGAGACCATACTCTAGGATTTGTATTTCTTCTTTCGGCACCAAGGTCTCTGTGTCTGTCAAAGAGCACTTAAGGACATTATTGAGGAACACACGCAATCAGGTCTGAAAGTACGTTTCCATATTAATTTCTTTTTGCTATCAGGCCATCAACAGACAGCTGTGCTCATATTAGCTCAACATTTGCTAACAAGTTGTTAGTGAAGTGAAGCTGGCACTGCCAGAATAATAAGACGTGTGCAGTAAGCTCATCAGTTTTTCTGCTTAAATGGAGGTGGCATTGTCTGCGGAGGTTACGCATGTTCTTGAACCCTGATATTTAGTGCCTCGATTGGAATGCTTTGAACACTGGATGTTGTTTGCGTATTACGTCGGAGCTATTGATGCGGTTATGTCTTGAAGATGTTTACGAAAAGCCTGAGCATCTACAGTCAAACCGACCAGAGTGTTGGATACTCCCAGTTGAGTCCAGTAGATTCATTGCCAAGAACAGCCAGTGGGCCGTTGTGGAGATTTCATCCTAAAGTTGTAAGTAAACGTAGATACCAGATGCAGGAAGGTTACATTATCACGACTGGAGTAGAAGCCGGTGTTCTTTTTATAGATTTTAGGAAATTGAAACAGAAAATGGAGGGTGTGGTAAAACTGATGAAAGTTGCTGTGTCGTGTGCGGATTCCAGAGCAATAAAGCCAGATATCGATTGAATTCAGACGCTACAGAAATCTAGTTTATTTTTAAGTGGATCATTACACATGCTAAAACGTAAAAATGGTGTTGTAACATTCACTTAATGTTCAGCACACAATGATGATTCTTTGTTTCACCAGGTAGATTCGATGTATTGCAGGCGAAAGTACGTTCAGACGAAGACATACCTGTATTAGGAGTAATTTGTGTTCTAGAGCTAATTGCTTGTTGTCATGAATGATACATTAGCATTAGCGTATCCTTCCCCTCAAATAACTTTCGTAGTGTTAGCTGCATTTATTTGGTGTATTTTGTGCGTGGGTTTGCATCGAAATGCATTTCACGTAGGTTAAGATCCTGTTTGGACTGTTTGTGACGGCCGTGGTTAATGGCTCGTAACCTGAGGGTCTTTCAGGTGTTCAAGGCAGTCTCCTCATTGGAATAATAAAATACGTTACGTTTTAATTCTCACGTTCTCTCTGGCTTTAAATTTCCCAATCTATTTTCAAATATGGAGTGTTAAAAGAAGGGAATACAGCATTTCAATCTGTTTGTTGGAACAACGCAGAATCAGATTCATTTTCTCTATGTGCACATAGTGTTCATGCGTCAAATCTGCTGGAAAGCTGACAGATAATGAAGGCTACAGCGTGTATCAAATATTGATTTTCTAAAAGATTTCTGAAACATCTGTAATATTTGTCCAAATCAGTGAAATCAGGGCGCAATGAAGAGCTAATTTAGCACGAAATTTTATTGTACCTACATGTGGATTGTTCAAATGAATTTTCGACTCTTCATTCTGATTAGAGACTCATCCAGCAACATCTACACCTGCACTGAATGATTTGTTCTTCCATTGTTACGTCAGACGATTTAATCCATGGGTTAAAAGGTTAACAATGAATGAGCTCAATCCAATCTGGTGGAAGATTGTGTCACGTTTTGTTACAAATGTGTATATTATTCATCAGCTTCACGGTTGGAACCTGGGTGAAAGCTTCTGCAGCTTTACTGTTATCCAGGACCTTATGCCCAAATAGTTGCCTGGATAAAATGCCAATAGATTTGAGTACCACTTAAAGTTTTAAGACCAAAAGATTAATTTACATGGAGATTTATCATTTCGTGTGTTTGTCAGCAACGCAATTGATACAAAACTTCTGGCCCTTGATGTTCCCAGCTGCTACTCTGTAGCTTTGTTCTCCAAAACCTCTGAGAGTTTCCCATGAAACGGTTTGTTTTATATTCATTTGATTTGTTTCTCACAGAATTAGCCCACAGAAATAAAATGAATTCGCAATAAGTGTCACCAATGTAAGTGGGTTAGTCGATCGAGTTCTGTATCACTTCAGAGTTACAGACAATTTATGAGCCACTCAGGAAAATCTCTCCGTCAGAGCTTTCCCGGCAGTAAGTGCAAACTAAATGACTATAAATTACCAGCATATTTAATTTGATGTTCACCGCAACCGGTATTTGCTCTTGTCCATTAATAATTGTCGATGTAAATTCATAAGAGTTACCTATGGAAAATTTGTTTTTGATAAACTGTAAGAACATATTGGAACAGCTGCCAAAAGAAATTGTTTTCTGACCATTCAAAATTTAAATTGCTTTACAGAAATATCCTTTTCTGAAGTGTGTCTTGTTCAAATCATTTCCATTTCTCATCGTTATAGTTCCTAAGTACTTATGTGGTCTGCAAGATTCTGGAACAATCTGAATTACCCGAATAAAAAGTCCCCATGCTGCAGATGATGAGGGATTTTTTAATAAAGAATGGCATCAGATATGGATATATTTGCATCCATTGTTTTATTACGACCGTGCATGGGTGTTTATTACATTACACTTTCATTTCAAGCATCGCGATTGCAATATCATCACTAGTTCCAAACAAGAACTATTTGTATGCACGAAGATAGCTGCGGGAAAGATTGATGAAGATGGTCTTTAAAGTTCTCTATTATTCTGGATGGTTTTCGAAATTGCACTGAGAACAAAAGAATGGGTAATGGGTATGGATAGGGCAAAGGCTCGGAACTTTATTTTTTCGAAATATGAGTTATATATTACTCAAACATATCTGATATTGTACCAGGCTGAAATTGTTGATGTGTCGAAAGCTGATGCTCCAAAATATTCGTAGTACTGTTTTGGTTTCCACATTTTCTGTTTTCAAATGGATATTACTTGGTCCTGTTGGCACCATACTTACTAAAGTTTGTTTGAATTGTCCATGAACAAAGAATGAGATCCATTATGCAATAATGCACGCTGTAAGAGACAAGTGTTTCTTACGTTGAGTTTGAATCTGTGGTTTTTAAATTTCATCTTCCTACGGATCCTCGATGCTTCCAGGAGAGTATTTCAATTGCGATGCATTTCAAATTATTCGCTTGAAAGCAAGCACGTCTCCTGAAATATGATTTCAGGAAGAATCTGAATAGCATTATAAATAAGGTATGTGGAATATAACACCAGATGAAATGTCATTCACATCTTCTCAGTCACCGGTTTAAAAATGTTTGATGTCTCACAGAGCTCTCTCTGGCAGAAAATTGATCTCAGTGCAATGTTTATTCATACATGAAAAATTAAATGTGACAAGATCATTCGTACGGGTTTCGAGTGAAAGTAATGATCAAATCAGAAAAGTTTTCGGCACTATCTGAAGATAGAGTCTACTTGAACTTGTGGAAAACTGAATTTCTCTGAAGAGTGGGTAAATGAATATTTCCTGAAAATATGCTTTAAATTTGTTTCATACAACGCAGCTCTGAATGATCTCCCTGGTAGTTTTATCTGGGTTCAAATCGTATTCTATTCAACTTTCTACTTTAAAAGCCACCTGGGAATTTTTTCTCAGTTCTGAAAACCACTTACTGTAGTGCAATATTTGCACTAGCCCCTTAATCCTAAGAGACTGTAGTGTGCATTGTTCTGTGTTTCAAAAGGCCATTTGTATATTTATCACTGTAACGTGAGTTGTAGTGCTCCTTCTTTATTAGGCAGGCTTATCCCTAAAGGTTTTCCTAACAGAAGGTAAGGAGATGTAATAAGATAGATTTGTATGCGGTAAATGTCAGGATAGTGACAAGATGAATAGAGACAAGTTGTGTATCATTTAAGTTCTTCTAAGACAGCTCAACTCCCACGAGAGTGTGGCAATCACAAAAACACAGAAATGTACAATTGTGGCATTTAAATGAATCTGTGTGGAGTAATTGTCAGGGAAGAACTTTATTTCTCACTCTATGTCAAAATTCTTGTTGTAGTTAATGTATAGAGAGCGCCTTTACCTCGAACAAAAATGCAATTTGTCAAACATAGCAGACTAATTAGAAACCATATGTCAAACTACATTTGATATAACTCAGTGTGCAGACTCCCTTTCCGGATATGTCTTGCCATAACTTTGTTGGTAGTTTTCGAATTGGATCTATTTTGATTTAACAAAATGTTTTTGGAATATCATGCCTCAAGATGAATATGGTGTTCATGGTCAGGATTTAGTGTGTGAGATATCTTTGAACTGCAGTAACATTGAAGGCTTAACACTGTCACTGGACTCCTGCGTGCAGTATCATAATAACGTTACATAAGACATAAATCATGAAAAGTGACCATTTACCTCACATCCCAGGGCAAGTGGAACTCATGGGAGCGAAATTCTATTACAACCTGTCTGAGGCAATAGGTTCAGGAACAAAACATGCCAAACCCACTAACTTACTCTTTTTTCAGGGAAATATTGAGTTATGAAAGGACGGTAAGAAAAGTACTGGCGTGTAAAATTAGATTAGTTCTATTCAACAATCTCAGCAATTTATGTAACACGGCAGCATTCGGAGCCTTCAAGGTTGAGATTGATTTGATGTATTTGAAATTATTGGAAGTAATCTGGTTGCAAAAAATGTAAGTGTTGCCTCAAATCGAGTTACTTGAACAATGCTATTCAGGCCCTCTGAGCTGAGTATAACCCTAATATGATCAATAGTAAAAAGGCAGCAAAAGAGTCCAGTGGTAAGGTAGTCATAGAACATGGTCGAAATAAACTGCTGGGAGTAACATATAAGCTGTCGTGTGGGTAATGGATGATGACGAGTGGAATTTTGGTCCCCTATTGACAATATGTTATTGGCTGTATTCAGTCATGCGTGTTGCATAGTAATTTGGATCCTCACCTGACTAGACTCGTTGATGCTGGTTGCTATCTGAGGAAAAAAATACCTGGCTGCAGCTCTGGATCATTTAACAACCACCACTTTTCATACTTTCTTTCATTCATCCATCTGTCTGCAAGCTGGTTGATGTACTTTGCTGGGATTATCAGCTCCTAATTATCGAATATTTTTTGAGAATGTTTGCTTTTATGTCTGCGGATGCCGAGTATGTGCGTGCGAATTTTCGCGCTACAGCCACGACCTATGTTTTTTGTACCTAGTTACCAGAGTGATGCCTTGTGTGTCGTCGAGGGGGAAACTTTAATGCAATTACGCCAAACATAAATAAGGATTATTCGGCCAAGTAAACCACCAGTAGAAGTTGTTTTATCAATAACATTTCATGATTTAGCTCAATGTTCTTTTTATAACATGTAACATATTGGACATCAATGAATAATAATGATAATTATTCTACGTCTCGGCAATGAAGGCTACAATGCTAGGAGCGTATTGATTATCTATTGTATGAAACTTTAATTATATTCACTGGTATGGATTATATTGACATCGCATGCTTACTATCGGTTCATTTCATTCTCCAGTGACTGACTTCGCTTTGCAGCAATGCAAAGTAATTATCGCTTCAACGTTCATAGGTTACAAAGTCTTCATTTGAAGAAGTTTGACATCGTAGCAAGGAACTAGTATTCTTGAGGCTCTTACGAGGAAATCTTTAATATTTAATCTGAAGAATCAGTTAAATATCTTTGGTACGGAGTCTGCAGTTGAGTTAGTGCTAAAATTGGATGCAGAAGGTATTGATTTAGCGGGTAAATAGACTATGCTTTTCGACAGGAAACTCTACAGATTAACATCATGGATTAGCAATGTACACATTCCGAAAAGGGAGACCAATATCAAACGAACAAGTTTCATTAGAATACCTGGAATGATCGGCATTGTTGTACAAAAACTGTGATCAGAACTGTTAATTTATTCATGAGCAGTTCATGGTTTGGAAAATACGATTTTATTACATGAACCCACAGCTAAAATTGGATTTCATTATGTTGTAAAATACCGCAGAATTTCAGCTGTGAAGCTGTTGTGGCTCGACGAAGGAAATTATATTTCAATGAGAAGTGTTTGACAGCTCAAAGCAGCTTCATCAAGCATGGCGAAGAAATGTTACAAAACTTTTTAGACATGTATTTCGTTATTGTTAAAAGAAGTTATCGATACTGTTATTCCATGTGCGGTTGTGACGCGGGTGACACAACATGGGATACAACTTCTGGAAGTATTTTCTAGGTATGGGATTGGTTAATTTTTCACCATCTGCTCATATTCTCTATTTACAGTTACTGGCGAGGCACAGTGAACTCGAACAGAGCAAAACCAAGGCCCAGGGCGCTTTAGTCTCTGTGTTGACTCTAACCCAAATCACAGAACTCAAACTGTTACTTGACATTGGCCGCCAAAGCCATCGTTTTTATGACTTCGTGCTCACTCTTCTTATATCGTGCATATGCCTGGAAATCTTTGTTGGAATAATTATTATATACATTGGAAACCTGCATTACAACCAAGCTAGGAAGCGTAAAGGAATCTGTCAGAGTTCCCTTGCTTGCTTCTTCTGTTGCTGCCGGGTGTGTAACAGGTACAGTTCCAAGAGAAATGGGACATACCTCAGTGTCCGAGCTACAACCGCCAGTGGCGGACTGGACGCCAGTAGAGCTCGATCCCCATTGGCTGTTGAAGAAGAGGAAGACACCAATGGATGCTGTGATTGGACGGCCAGAGAGCCCCGAATGGAAACCATCATTGACCTTGAGAAGGCAGACAGTAACATTGAGATTGCCAAGGTCAAGGTCGCAGATGCCGATGTCAAAATTGTGCGAGCAAGTAACTACATTAAAGTTATAGAAGACGCCCTGAAGAAGAGTCCTAACAACCCTGATCTTGAAGAGGAACTTGGAAGGTAATTTAATATTAACTATTTTATGTGTTTGAGTAGGGAAATGCTATGTTGAAAAAGAAAACGAGTGAAAAATTATTTTCACGAATGTCAATATCTTGTTGTTACGCATTGCAGAATCATGCATATCACTTTCAGTCAAATGCGTCATCCTTTCAAGTAGATAACAAACAGCAAATAAATAATACATTAACAGAGATAATAAATGAAATGGCTTTGCGATGAATATTTTTCATATCCCAAGCAAATCTTCAATAAAATATTGATGAATGTTTTTTTGGATATACCAGACTGATCAATGTTGAAAGCACACAAAGAATGTTTTTATTGGTAATCCGTAAAAGCCAGTTTTTTTACCACCCATGCCTACAGAGCGAGAGAGGAGTGTAATGTTGCACAAAGAGAGAAAGAGGAAGCTGAAGCGGAGCAGAAACTAGCAGAAGCTCAACAACATCATGCATTCTTTGTCAAAGAACAGTGGGAGGACAGGTAAATGGATACAGTATCAAATACAAAACTAAATGTAGTCCATTGATTACATATAATATCGTGCTAGCTTCATTCTGTCTGGCACCATAGAATATCAAACAGAAAGGTGTAACGTGGTTGTAACTTATTGTAATAAAATGACATCAATTTCTGAACTGCCGCCAGCGTTTCTGTAATGAGAGATGGAACACCGTCTTCGTGATAATTTTGGTTAGTTCGACGTAAATTAAGTAAACGTAAGTCCAGAAAAGCAAAGTAAAAGTTATTTATTTCTGAGGAGGTAAAATTACTGTTCAGAGAAGTATTTTGTTACCGCCAGGAACTATGGCAGCCGACAAACTTGGAAGTATTCAATCTGGTATTTTTTAATTTATGTAGCATTTCTTCAAACAGCATTAATTAAATTAATTTCTCGTGATTTTAGAGAGGAGAGAGTCGTGTATAGGAAGGGAACTTTCTGGCAACACTGCGCCACCTATTTACTGTACTTTATTGGACTGATGAACGTCTTCATCACCACTTTTGGAATCTCTGGCGGCCACTACGGCTCAATCATCCTGCCTCCCTACAATAACACTGGCACGTGATCACCTTCAATCAACGGGACAGTCACATCTCGTATGAACGAGATCAACAGTGCGGCTTAAGTGAAAGGAACTAACCACCAGAAACATTTCTTGTGAGCTTTCACTTTTGCCAAAAGGTGTAAAAAGAAACCCCAAAAATGATCTTTGTGTCCAACAAATTGTGGACTGAAACAATCATATTGTGTACAAAATCCAGGCTATGCCTCTTGCTATGAAGGACATGTGTATTACATATGGGAAATTATATCAGAGACATTTTACTACGTAGTAATTGTGTGTTCTTTTCCAAGAAATGGCCCTATTAATCCAGCCAATGCTTTATACCATGTACCTAATCGTGTGCATTGAACAATGCATGTAGGAACAAGAATGACAAATAATTTCTGTGTGAAATTTATTTGAACAAAGTCCATTGTACATATGATGTTTATAACATAAATGTGATCATACTTATATGAGCATTATTACATACATACATTCCTTCCCAAGTTAGATATTTATGCTTCATACTTGCAAAGGATTTCCTGTGTGAGAGATGCATATAGTCTGATTTATTTCATACTAATTATAGTAAAGGCATATCATATTTGTTAGATACCTCCCATTATAGTACACGCCATCCAGATCACCCTTTAAGTGTCACGTATTTTTCTTAATTTGCTGAATTCAGCCGTATTCCAAAATGTGTGTTGATGGTAAAGTTCCATTCCTGAATGGATTTTTAGACAGAGGGATATGAACATGGTCAGGCAGGAAAACGTGACATAACAGGGGCTGACATGTTTGATTAAATTACATCCATTGAATATTTTCACGGAAATAATGAACATATGTACATACTAACTATAGTTATTTATTACTCACACAACAATGTATGTGCTGGTGTGTAGAATAACGCATTTCAATTTAAGTGTACACTTAGGGTTTCTACTGGAAAGTAATATTATATATTACTGGATATGGTGTATTTTCTCTGCACATCATTTTGCTGTGTATAAAATGCTAGAATATACATACTTTCTGCAAAATAATGATGGTTTCTTGCGCTAGATATTTGAATCACAATTCTGAAGAAAATACAGAAGACGAAAGATGTTCGACACAGTAATATCAGTGCAATATAGTTTATTTCTATCCGTCACATACAATGCTCATGCAACTTTTCCAGTCCAGCTAGATGCACTGCGCTGTAGATTAATATGTTATAGATTTACTTTACTATGGTACTCAATCCTTTAAGTGGACTGATACAAATTGAGGCAGTGATTAGGCTTCCACTTTATGCCGGTGGTTCGTGACGTGCCTACATGACAATGTTCAGAACTCATGATTAACTGGCTCATTCCACGCATGAGACCGCACAAACTTACTGAACGTCATTTCCTTGGTTATAGCAAAACCATAGGACAAACAAGACAGTTAATGAACAACCTAGAAGGTTCTATTAGACGAATTTTAATTGTGGAAAGCAAAAGGGTCGTTAGCACTGCGGTTCCTTTTACTCTTGGGGCCCAGAATCGTCAGTAATCTGTGTGGAAGCTGGGTAAAGCCAATAAGATAAACCTATGACCATATTGGGCTGGAAGCACTAAGAACGCATCAATACCAAGGAAATCAATGCACAATCTATATGCTCTCTGTGTGTACATTCATGGCGGAAAAGTGGCAGGGATATTGAATCAAAGAAGCGGTATTTGTTTAAGCTGGAAGTTTGAATTCCAAGGGCCTGTGTACATTCTATCAAGTGACCACACACTAAGTGGGTTCCTAGCCACACAAGACCTGTATATTACAATGCAGGCGCTTTGTATGGTAAAATGGCAAGGCTGTGTCATGAAATATCCGCATGGAACATCCGTCTAATTGCCAATGGATCCAAAATAAATATTCAAGTCAAGTTTACTTTTAACAGGTAGCAAAATCGAATGAAGCGAGAAAATGATTGATTAACTCCTCACAGAAAAACACTGCAGTGGTGCTGTGTCGTTGTATTCATGTTACAAAGAAATACTGACAAAGAAATAACTTGCTGTCACAAGAGAGTAAATAGCACTGCTTCAACATAACCAGACTTTCCTGTCCGTTGTTTGACCATTGTTGCTTTTTTGCTAAAGAAAGAAAAAGGAAATCATGGCGATACATTCAGAGAGGAACAAAGACGGTTCATTATTTTCCAATTCCCTTGTTAGTCGTGGGACGAAATTATTCGCAATATAAATAAAATTACTGTCCGTGGTGTGTCGTTTTTTGTGTATCAAACACAGAATAGTCATTTGTGACAACAAGAAATTTTAACGAATCTAACATTCATCCAACCTGGAAGGACTCGCATTGCCGATGTTTGACCTTCGTGGAAAGTAACACAAACTGATGGTGCCATGATGACCGAGGTTTCCTGAAGGGTTATTGGGATGTGAAATTGATGATCACATCAAAATAAAATCACCATATTGTGCTCATAGGTTTCATGCTGGAACTTTTTATTGACCGGCGTATTGTTTTTCCTGATCGACATAGGTTTTCACTTTCCAGCTTGGAAATTTAAGAACATAAAAATTGTTAAACAAGAACCTTGTGCGTATTTTGAAACACTGGACCTATAACCACTGGTATTCTTTCTTTAGTCTTAATTTTTAATAATATTAGAATTGCCACATAAATAGACCAGAGATGAAGGATTACTATTCCGTGGACACTGAAATTAAACACGAAAAAAACCTTTCGTAACTTGCTATGGTATCGGTACACTTAGACTTTTGATTTGAATTTTGTTACTTTTTAGAAAGAAGAAAATGTTTTTTGCTTTATATTTGGATGATTCGTGTCAGTATGTTATTGCTTTAAAATAGGTGAACGATGCCACTAAATATTACAGAATAACTTCCATCTAAAGGTTGATTTTACTAACACAAACTGCCATAGATCTATGTTTGCGTCCATTTGTGTAAAATTCAAAATACTGAGCTGTACATACAAAGCTACACATCTGTACAATAAGTCCATCATTATCTCCCAAGAACTGTAAAATACAATGGAACATGATTTGATTCTGCACGAACTTTATTTGAATTTCGAAACAAGAATGAAATGATTTTTTTCGCTTCGATAAATACAGGGTTGAGCACAAACATTTGACTTACAATTTAATTAATTTCTTGAAGCAATGAAGTGTAAATTTTACTAGTATTTGCAATTTAACATCTTCCTTTTGGAACGAAATCAGTACTGCATAATATGTACAGTGATAGCTTAAAGTTGTATGTATTGGTAAATTACCAAACTGTTGTTACTGAAAACTTGCCCAAAATTGGCTGGGACTTAAACTTCTATGCAGAATTTCAAGTGAAAAGTCCTGAAATAATTCCATTAAATAATTGATTCAAAGTGGTTAAGGGATTATGATGCGCATGTACATAAAAGCTAAGGAAGTTGCATGTTAATTCTTGTTAATATTGACCAAGTGAATTTTTTACAACATTGTGAACTAGTTCCAAAATGACAATACAAATTGACAAGAAATGTTGCTATAATGAATTCAATTGATATACACTGTGTAAATGCTATTTTTGAGAAAAGAAAGAAATTTAAATTATTCTATGTTTAGTGTTTTGTCTGATGTTTAATAGAGTAGTAAGGTAACGTCTGTAATATCAAAAGGTTCGGACGTTCGGACAATTTCAATACCTGGGTAAGACCATGACAAACAGAATGTCAGATATTTAGATAGCAATATGTGTTTTGTGTTGATTTAAAAATGTAGATAGACCGCTGTTGATCTAATTGTTAGTTACTGGATACTGTTTCTTTACTGGTAATAATAAACAAGAATTCTTTCCCGAATACTCAGGTTTAATGATAAGAAGTTTGCATTGAACTACTTACTAAGTCATAAAGAACAGTTGGGTTTTTAAATGTTGAACAAAATAATTGCCAGATTGATCTCAATTTCTATAGTCATGTTGTTCTTTTTACTGCATTGATTAGAAGCATAGTAGATCTATTTGTATTGCTTATTTTACATATATATATATTGTGTGAAAATTCTAATCCTAAAGTTGCGCATTCCAACACAGTTGCACCCGATTCCATTTGAAGCAATGGTTCTTGCATTTCTTTATGTTCTCTTTTCTTTTAATATTCGTCATGTTTGATATGTATATGAATGATTTGTTGCAAGTGATTTTTAATAAACTTATATAAAATCATAGTTTTGCTGCGTTGTATTTCTGATAAAATTGCAAACGCAATCGAGTTATTCACAAACGCTGGCAGTGTTGGCATTATTGCCAACTCGGTATTCCCACATATTTGGAACTTTCCTCTTTTTTTGCACTAACTGATGCCAGTAAGTGAAATTAGAAATCAAATGGTATGTAAAGATTACGTTTAAAGGTTGCATGCTTTATTGGACTAATTGATTTTTAATGGCAGAGCTAAAATAAAGTTGGCAATGTTGGTATTCTTGTATTGCGAAGAGCTTGTGAAGTTGTGAGAGCTTCGTTCCATATCGGTTCCGTGACGGTCGCCCCTGCAGCACTTCTTTTCCTGTAAGAATAACTTATCAGAACTTGGTAATGTCTTTTAAATTCAAACATCACATTTTGTGCCTAATGAGACGCAAAGAAAGCATGAAGGGTTTAGTGCCATTTCAGACATTACATTTTGTGAACTTTCAAAACACCGGCTTTAGTATTGGGCGTTTCGTGGATCGATAATTTGTTTCTGGACTATTTAAAATAATTTGCAGTTTTATTTTTCTTTTATTGGAAATTTGGTGTGACCATGATAAAATTAAAAGAGAAGAACTTTAGATTGTGATTTGCTCGGGTATTACTTTTTATAATTGTTTCCAAAAAATATTTGTCATTGGCAGATTTAGATGGGAAGATTTTTCATTGCAATGTAGTTTTTGTCTAAATTGACCAAAAGTACTATGGTCACCCTCCCTCCGAAGTGAGACGTCCCCACCCGCGTGGAGAAATGCTGAATTCGCTTTTTCTCTTTATGTTCATTACCTCCCGCGTACGTAGTACGACGGGAAGGTAATATTTTCAGTTTGTCTGTCTTTCCACGAGGGGGTACCCCAGCCAGGTCCAGTTCCCAGCCGGAGGGTACCCAAGCCAGGTCCGGGGGGGAGAGGTACCCCAGCCAGGTCTAGGGGTACCCCAGCCAAGTCTGGCTGGGGGGGGTACCCCCCAGCTGAGATGGGGTACCCCAAAGCCCCTGCCCACCCCCAGGATAGGATAGCAGAGCGAGTATTTGCTACGCGGCGGGCGGTATGGCTCTTGCGTTCACACAGGAGGACTTTCTTGTTTTATGAAATGTCTAAACTAATTAGCTTGTGTTAGTATTACATAAATGTTTTGCATGATTCATACCATTACTGAAATAAATTGCACGCTGTGTAAGTAAATCTGATTCAGGCAATTGACAATTAATCCTGTCATTAGGCTTCCTGCGCATGGGAGAAGTAGCCAATTACCTGGCTGTCTTTATCTAATATTAAGCACGGTTACGTAGGATTTGCTGCTAATGAAGAGATGTCATTAGCAATGTACAAAATAATTCACAAATTTGTTTGTTTCTCAGAATAAGATTCTGAAAGAATGCGAGCTTTAAAACAAAATAGTCTTTAATATCTCTGTACAAAAAGGACTAAGTATTAAAAAGTTTTTCCTCAACTTTCATCACTCAGGACTACATATTTTAAAACACTTTCAGAATTGCCACCCAATTCACTACTTATACTGAATCTGATGAAATCTTGGGCGTGTGATCATGGTACAGCTTGGCGTTTTCAGAAATGAACGATGGTTAAATTTTGTTGTTGGTGTGCGCATTGTGAATTTGAGCAGCTGCAGAAGGTTTATACCATAGTAAGTCAATAGTAAAGTACGCAAATGGATACAGGTGTCACCAGTATGATGGGTGTGATTCTTAATGCAAGGTAATCTCTGTATGTGAACTAGTTTTACAAGCAAAAGTCATGGTTTCATGTTCCCCAATGTTAGACTGCAAAGTATTTCTCATCAAATTCAGTAAAAGTGATATTTTTCAGGAAAATTCCTGCTCTAATCATGTATTTATGTTTCAGCACGATGAGCATTACTAATTTTTCCTGTCAATTGCCTCTTTTCAATGAACAAATGTAGATAGTGCCTCTGCAAGGGAAACAAATAGGTTGAATCCAATAGAATTTCTTTATTCCAGACACAACTTTCTTTTCACGACCTTATATGTCCATGAGGAAACTTTAATCGAGTTTTTCCTGAATAACTCAATTCTGACATATTTGGCATTAATGCTGTACAAAACTGACATCAAGGTGTTTTAAAAAGTTTCAGCAAAAATAAAGTTGCCTCCAGTGTCAATTGTACTCTCAACACTGACCATCACTGGTTTAGAAGTCGCATGTGTTACCAACTCTGCCAACCTGTCATGCCTTGCCAGTCTCAGACTGTCAGACCCTTTAAAGTCATCTAAAAATGATCCAAGTCGAAAAAGTAAAGTTTTGTATGGACCAACAATGTTAAATTTAAGGATTTCCTATTTATCACATGTCTGATAGGCACAATTGGATGGCTGTTAGACTTCTAAACCAGTGATGATCAGTGTTGTGAGTTCAATTCTCACTGGAGGCATCTTTATTTTTCACTAAATTTTTTCGAAACTCCTCGATGTCAGTTTTGTACACAAATGCCACAAATATCAGATTTGTGTTATTTAGGAAAAACTTAAATTAAAGATGACGCTCTTTAGTTTACAAAATTCATTCGGCGACAGGATCTCACTGAGTAAGGGGCTATATAATTTTCTCAATATTTTCATTACACGATTTAATTGACAGGGCTCATCAATTCCTAACGTTTGGAGATGACCACTCTACCAGCTTGATCAGAATCTATTGGAGTTGAAACTGTTTTCTACAGCCAAGTCAAACAAAGTTGAATCCGAATTTTTAGGCAAAAATTAAATTGCAATTATCTGAGTTGCTAAAACTCATGCCAACTGGAAACTATCTTGTAAAATCTTTTGTATTACTCTTGTTACGAACATAAGTCTATGTAGACTAAACTGATGTTTTAGTAGGACTTCCGTTCAACTGGGGGAAAATTTCAGGAACAATTAACCCACAGTGGCTCACAGTGATACAAGGTACTCGAACAATAATCCCGGCAATAAGTAGCTTTGTTCCTTCTTCTGGAACCCATTTATCTTTCTGTCATTATGTGATATCCTCATAAATCTTGTTACATTCCTCATTTCTGATATCAACAATTTTCAATCTGACATCGAATCAGTAATTAAGCTTGAAAATTACAGAGGTTGGAATATAATTTTACATCTGAGAATGAATATATCTTTTGGAACTAAATATAATTGATCATCACCATTAAATATTCGCACCTAAACTACAGGAAATAATGGGGAAACATGAACTTATATTGTCTCCGGATTGCGAGAAGTAAATACGGTAAGATAATTGGTTATTAACCCTTGCATTATTTTGGCTATAAATGAGAGCTCAATGAAATTTTTATCTAAGACGTGTCTACCTAGTCACGTTGTGCAGTTGAGAAAGTTATCTTGTCCTTAAGCGAAGCTCCTTCAATGCTTTGAAGTTTTTCATTTGTCCATGAGTCCTTTCAGATTTTGGGTATTTCGGGTGGAATATGTAATTGATGGTCACAGGCTCACTGAAGGACATTGAGAAATGATTGTAGCCATTATCTGTGTAACTTGGCTCATCTGGAATGAGCACAATACAATCTCCATGTTTAAGAGGACCTTTTCTGTTCACCAATATATTCTGGTAGCACAGTGCTCCCCTGGGAAATGAAAAGATTATTCCACTTCAAAAATTACCCGTGAAAAGACATAACACGAAGAAATTACAGCAACAATGACTGGACTGGAGTCTGTTTGGATTGAAACCACCCCTTCTCTTGTTTGGGTATAAATTATGTTTGCTGCGGATATAAAATTCAAGACATCATAGATTTTTTTGTGTTTAGCTCTCAGAGTTCATTCGAGTTTTTCGTAAAAGAGATCATTCTGCCAACGTTGCCAGAATTGTATTGGTTGAATATACTATTGGATCAGTTGTGGAATTAAATTTTTGTTAAAGATTTGCAAAGATTTAGCAAAGATTTCAAAAAGTTTTGGTAAAATAATATTGAAAGTATGGTAAATATTTATCAAATATTTGGCAAAGTTCTATTTTACCATAAATGATCCCTTTCCTGTTTTGCAAGACAATGAGCAAGATCTTGGTCATGAAAACATAGTCAACACTAACTTGTTTCACCAAGTGTACAAGGAGCATGTTTTGGAGACCAGTCTGGCAATGCAGAGAAGTCATGACACCGTAGTTTCATACATTTCGGCCTAATACTGGTGTTTTGGATGGGTCAGTTTTTTGGTTAAAAGGTACAGCTATACATGGGTTAAAGTTATAAACTGAAGGTTGTTAGGGTTTTCTGTCTTTGAGGAGTTTGTGATTTTTTTAGTTCACTTGGAAAATAGTTTTGTATGGGGCTCAGTAATATGTCCGAGTCAACAACACCCATGAGTTCTTTGAGCACAGAACTAGTCCTTAGACTATTGCTGGTCAATTCGAAGTCACCTTTACTTATGCTCTATCAGGGGTACTCTAACGAGTATGAGTATTCTGTACTCCTGTGTGAGTTTTCAAATATCAGCCAGACAGCTCCTATGCATATGTTGCTCTGGCGGTGGTTGTATCATCTCTACTTTCTTGAGCATCCCTCACGGGGATTATGCTGAGTTGTTGCACAGCCATAAATTTCTAGTTTATATTTGAATCCCCCCCCCCCCATCAGGGTTCATTTTAATTTACTCCTCTTCCTGTTACTACCACGGTACCACGGAGGGTCCAGATCCCTTACATTTCTGGCATTTTTGTACAAAATTGACATCAAGGGGTTTCAAAATCAGCAAAAAATAAAGTCACCTCCAGTGGGAATTGAACTCACAACACCAACCTTCAGAGGTTTAGAAGTCCAATGCCTTATCCCTTCTGCCACCCAGACATGTGTTGAATAGAAGATCCTTAAACTGAACTTTGTTTCATGCTCCACTTCACTTTTTGGATTTGGACCATTTCTGGATTCAATAGAACATTACTTTATTAGGGTCTGAAAATCTGAGACTGGCAAAGAATGACAGATTGGCTGAGTGGATAAGGCATTAGAATTCTGATCCATAGATGGTTGATGTTGTGAGTTCGATTCCCACTGGAATCAACTTTATTTTTTGCTGATTTTGAAACCCTCGATGTCAATTTTGTACAAAAATTAGAATTCTAATTCTAATTAGAATTAGAATTCTTAACCAGTGATGGTTGGTGTAGCGAGTTCAATTCCCATTGGAAGCCACTTTATTTATTGCTAAAACTTAAGGCCCGATTGTCAGTTTTATACAAAAATACCAGAAATGTCAGATTTGTATTTTGTATTTTTTAACATGGTTACTTTGAATATTTTGAATTCTCCAGAGTTCTGAAATAGTTGTAGTGTTGAACCCTTTTCTGAACTATTTAGGACTTTGCAAAGATGCAATTCAATAAAAACTTTCTTATGACACATTGTGAACATTTTATCCAGGGATTCAACGAAAACATACACGTAAAATTTCAAATAGAGTATGAAAACCTTTGTTGTTACGTTTCTTTTTGTGTACCGTTGAATCTAAAATGTATCCGTGTTCAGTTAAATGCATATTGATTTACTGATTTGATTCCAATCATAAAATTAATTGATTTACCATTATTCAAGAACAAACATTTTCCAACTTTAGATAAAAAAATATTATGAATAAATAATAAATAAAAGTCAAAGCGCAGGGAAAAATAGGATATCCATTTCCATTCAAGCAGCGTAGGCATCTATCACAGACATTGCTTCATACTTGTTGCTTCATATTCTGCAAATAATTTTTTGGGTTTAGAAATTGCGCTTCTGTTTAAAAAATTCAAATATGTCGTTACTGAATTACTGAATGCCAACGTTTTTGTATATCTAATGCAAATTAAAACAACATGAGACTCACATAACTTTCTTTCACAGTTTCTGCCAGTGTATCCCGTGTTTTTACAAAAACAGTAATAAATTCCATTGAAACAGTACAACATCTTTCCCCCGTTTAGACATGGTTTACAATTCTTTTTTGATACATCTGTCAAAATAAAGTAGATATAATCATATTTCAAATGGTGGAGGAGCACGATTGAATAGTTTGCTTGGTGTGTATACCATGAGTGGGTACACTGAAATGATTGCGCTTTGATCCAAGAAAAGAGACTGAAGGTCCAGGCCAAATATTTTGGTGTTTTTTCATCCAAAATTTGAAAAGGGTGTGATTCTCTTCACATACATTACATATTGAGTAGGAGATTTTCTTTGACCATTGCGAGTGGCTAGTCATGGACAATGAATGCATTTGAGATGTTAAATAATCAGAACTGTATTTGCATGCAGGATGATGGTTCAAATCTTAATGCGGCGCTAATTGCTGACATTCTGTATATTTCAGTCTTCATGGGTGGGGTTTTGGCAAAATCTTACTAGAGTAAACTTTTTAAATTTGCTAGAGTAAACTTTTTAAATTTTCTAAAAAAATCTAAGTCCATATACGGGGGAAATGGAATTTCTAAGTCATTTTCAATTGAAAATTTTCAACTGGATGTTTTCCATCGGACTTTTTTTCTCATGGACTAGGTATACAATTTAGTTCTTATAGTGTTAAATAGATTAGTTTGAAAATTTTGTTTTATACCATGAACTTCAGATGCGTCATTAATACAAGGCATAATCAAATAATTGAATGTTGTCCACTTACTGACTTGACATTTGTTGCCCAGAAAACCCGCAGGACATGTGCATTGAAAGAATGATGCAATAGCGCGGCACCTTCCTCCATTTTGGCAAGGGTTGTTCGAACATGCCGCTGTGAAATGAGAATAAATAAACTGGTAAACCTGTCTTTTACGGGCAGTTTTGATTAACTCTGCAGTAGCACACTAGAGTCAAGAGAGGATGTAAATGTTCAAACAGTTTTTGATGCTATCTGTGACTTGGTTCTGAACTTGGTTCGTTCAATAACAAAGCAATTTGTTTTAATATACACAGTCGGGTGTATTGTGCGACACTGAAGCCATATGGCGCAAATTCCCCATAACGTTCTGTGTATTTCAGTTTTCATGGACAGGGTACAGGGTACTGGCAAAACTCAGTAGCATTGAAATGTTCAAAGAAGCATTTTGATTCCTTCAAAAGCAGTGTTTTTCAGAGAGTTTTTTCTTTAGAATTAAAATACTAAACCAATAATAAATTGAAAATCAAGAATTATGTAGACTCTTGTTACAAAACCTTTTTTCCATTTAAAAGCTCTGAAAACAAGCACCTAGATTTGTATTGTTTGTCAGCGTTGATGCCATCATTTGATAATCACTTACTGTTTTCATATTCACACTGCGCTCCATGGAAAGAATGTCTACACCTACATCTGTAAACGTTTCTTTTTCTGAGACACACTCCACCGTTTTGACAACGTCGTGAGTGATCGCACGGACTTCTTGCTGCATAATACAAACTTTTGCAGTTGAGTTCGAGACGAATGAGAAGATTAGAATTATGTACGAAAGTTTGTACTGGGGTGTCCACAGTTTTATCGTATGGCGTGGATGTCTTTCTGTTAAGTAATTGTTTTTTACAGTATTGTGCTTGTGTTCAGTTTTAAACAACTACTTTATGCTACTTCAATTTGTATCTACAATCAAAGAAGGAGGGTACAAAATAATATTAAACAAAAGATTCAAATGCAAATGGTAGTCATGCGCAGTGCCAATGATTTCTTGTAAACTTTGGAAGTCGAGTTGTGCACGTCTTCTGTTGTCGCATTGTACTAAAATGAGGTGTGTACAATTGACTACAACGGTCAGTACAATTCCCCTTGTAGCGTCAGTTCAACTTAGAATTAATTCTCAGAGAATTAAAAAATCTACTCAACAGAACTGCAATTTAGGATATGTTCATATTTACACTTACATTGACAGTTATCACCATAGAATCCAGATGGACATCTGCACTGATATTTCGCTTTCCCATCAACGATCTTGCAGTCAATGATACCATTGTTACCGCACTGCACCACCTTGCAGGGATCCGCTGGTGTTGTAGTGGGTTTGAGTGCGGTTGCCGTGGGTGCCACGCTGGTGTTTTTGCCTCTGGTTGTGGTAGTTGCTGGTAAGCTGGAAAGTTTCACGAGTTTTTCATCGGTGGATGCAGAAAGTCCTGCTTTAGGATTTTCCACCGCAGCGCCAGAAGTCGGTTTTGATGAAGCAGTAGCCGACCAGTCGAGTTCATTTTCTAATAAGGGTTCGAACTCCAGTGAACTAATAGGGACAGCAGCCTGAATAGTTGACGAAGAAATGAGCTCTGACTCAATAGGAGGCAAGGCTATAGCCGATTGGATGCCGGTCACAGGGACTATTGCTCGTCCTGATGATACTTGAGAAGACCGAGACAGCGGTAATTCGGAAATTGCACTTTGGGACATTGGTGAAGAAGAGAGAACCAATTGTGATGAATACCAGGAAGTCGACAACGGCTCGGTGTCCGGTGACAATAAAGGCATCACTGAAGGTGCAACTTGAGTAGACAGAGTTGATTCACTAGTGTCACTAACTGACTCAATAAATGATAAAGAAGCGGATGGCACAATGGTTGATGATTCCGTGCTAAAGGCAATACTTGTTTCTCCTTTACCCGAAGCTGTAAATGACGTTAACATCCAGTCGCTCTCTGAGAGTAGGGAATAAGTAGGTTCTGGTTGACTCGCGGAAATAAGTTGGTCGGCTGATAAAGTGGCAAAAGTCACCTCTGACTCTGTGCTGCTTTGAAGTGATGGCGAGTCCACTGCGGACGATGGCACCCATTCACTTTCCTGTGGCGTGAAAGTGACAGAAGTTGAAAGCTGCTTGGTAGAAAAGGTTCCAACAACTGAATTAAATTTTGTAATAGTTGACGAAGCAGCATAAGATGTTAGTGACGATGATTCAATTGTAGCAGGACTTGACAAGAATGGCTCTGCAATCGGGGGACTTTCCGACGAAGATGACATGTCAAACGTTGAAGCAGCCAGTGATATTTGTATTGAAGTAACTGTTGGTTCAAAGCTTTTGGACTGCAGTGACCACGATGAGACATTGGATATTCTAGATTGTTCATTATAATCTGCTTCTTGCAAAGAATTAGGAAATGGTAAAGAGTTGGAAGCAAACACAGATATTTCCGATGGAGGAGTTGGGCCTATAGTAATAGATGTTGAACTCAAGGTGCTTTCTCTGGCAGAAGAAGAAAAATGTTCCGATGTTGACGACATTAATTTTAATACATTAGAAGTTGGAATTAGTGGCTTTCCTGATATTACCGTTGATTCCACACGACTTGAATACGATATCGGCGTAAAGATGGAATGCTCCTTTGTTGATTCAGTAGGAAATGGAAAGGTTGATAAGATTGAAACTAGTGTCAACGATATAGGATTGGTACCCTTGTCTTCGTTTGTTGACGATGTGGAGAACGAAAAGGCCTTGGTATCAGACCAGTCCACGGATAAGTCTTTGGATATTGGTGTTGACATACTGGGCAGTATGAGTTCTGAAACCCATGTTATTTCAGATGATGAAGTCGAAGTGGAAAGAAGTTGATGCCTAGCAGTCTGTTGATAGGAAACATTATGTGTTTTTGAAGCAATGGGTTCTGAAATATTTTGTTCCCCTGAAGACTCAGAAACCGAAGACCAAATTGTGGTTTTGGTGTGGGAAAATGAGAATGTTTCAAGCGTTGTAAGTCTGCTTATTTCGACGGAATCAGAAACAACGCTGGTCTCGTTGTCAGGTAATATGGTAGATGCCATTAATTGTTCTGTCTCCTGGTTAACTTCTATTGAAGATGGAGGTGAAGGTTTCAAAGGTAATGAGGTGAAAGTAGAATAACTGTCGAACATTGATAGTGAAGTATCTATGGCTGTTTCTTTTATACTTTCTCCTGAGAAGTGCAAAGACGCTGACGAACTAGGTATGAAGCTATTTCTGGGTGATTTTGAAGGGATTGTAGCGGAAGGCAGCAGAGAAGGAGATGATGTGATAACCTGAATAGATTGTGTGTCTGCAGTTTCGTTAACAGAAAACACAACGGTCGATGGTACCAATGGCATTGAGTCAACAACGGGAATTGTGGATGCCGATGTTGACAAAATAGTGGAAAGCACTGACCCTAATGTCTGGTACATCTCAGATGCAAATGGCGAGGAAGATTCCAGATAGGAAGCAGTGGCATTTTCAGATGACAATGTTGACATAGTTGTTGCTGAATCAGTGTCATTCTCCAAGTCTGAATTTGAATATGTTAAAACCGACAGGCTATGAAAGAACGCGTCAGAAGGACTGGATGCAATTGATGATGTAAAAAATTGCAGTGTATCCATCTTTGATTCAAGCAATGACTCAACCCTTGAATATGATGGCATCAGTGAAAATGATGATGACATTGTGAATCCTAATGCTTCTGAGATTTCACTCAACGTTGGTAGCTGTGAGTATGTTGTAGAAATAATATTTGTTAAAGCAATTGCAGAGGATGATCTTGACTGCCTCGGCATTTCTTCGGATAACAATGAAGATACGTGTTCCAAAGCTAAACTGGATACAAGATCAGAAGTAACAGTGGCTTCCACTGACGATATCTCAGTGACACTAGGTGCTGAGGTGGATGATACGCTAGCTGAAAATGTGCTGGATACGTTCGTATCCTTTGATAAAATAGTTGCTGATGAACTTTCTGAAATGATTTCAACCTCTGTTTGGTTCCGCATGGAGAACGTCGTAGTAACCGCATTGAAAACAGATTCAACGGATATCAAAGCAAAATAGCCCGCAGTTGTTTCCAATTCTAAGTCAGTTGTCTGTGAGGCTGAATAGAAAATACGCTCAGGCACAGTTTGAACTGATGACTCATCAATAGAACCCATTTTCATAGAATCCGTTGCCACCAGCGATGTAGATAATATATTTGCCGGTGTTTTAGGTGATGAAGTTAATATATGTTGAGACTCAATTGCAGAATTAGTTGAAGTCAGTGCTGATGAATATATTTCAGATGAAAGAATGTTTAGTGCTGTTTTATAAGAGGCGAGTACTGCGGGTGATATTTCGGCAAGAGATGTTGCTGCCGTTGAGGACGCCATTACAGCTAATGTAACAGACTCCTGCTGTGCAGAGCTACTAATATCGGTTTTGGTTATCAGATGTAATGTTGATAAAAACGCCACTTTCGAAGATGAAGATGGTGATAATGTTGGGTATGGAGTTATGTATTCCGAAAAGAATTCTATATCGCTTGATAGTGAAGATAACGTGGAGTTTGCAATTGTGACTGATTCTTCCATATAGTTTAAAGATGACTGTAACTCATCAACTAATGTTGGCTCTTCAGATGATTCAAATGTTAATTCCTGGAAAGTGGATGTTAGCACCACTGGCGTACTCACTGCAGAAAATGTCTTCGAAATGGATCCTGAAGATCTTACCAAGTCATATGAAATACCGTACAGTGTGGTATTAGTGATAGATGCTCCATTCAATTCAGACGAGATCATTGAATAAGGCGTGTGTCCCTCTGTCATCTTAGATATGTCAACTGTTTGAAGGATTCGTGATGCTTGAAGAGAGGATGAAGATTCGTACGGATTTGCAGCTGAAGTAACTGATGATGACAGCAAATAACTAAGTGAATTTGTGAAAGATATAGAAGTCATCAGTGATTCAGTGATTATTTGAATTTCCGGTGTAGATTGAATCGCTACTCCTACTGACGAATTGTCCGTAAATAGTGTGTTTGTTATTGTACGCCCTGATGACCATGAAGAAGTAGAACGGTAGGCTTCTAATATTTCCTCAATGGAAGTTGTAACGGAATCGGATGTTGATAGTGAAATAATTTTGGCCTCAGCTGAAGATGAAATTGTAGCAAGTACCGAATAAGGTTCTTCAGAAAAGGGTGGTGCGAACGACAACAAAGACGTCGTCTCATGTACACCTGATGCAGCTGTTGAGATTATAACAGAAGATGCTGAGATTGCTACACTTGCCATGCTCCTAACCACATTGGCCATCACTGATGATGACTGAAATGCGACTGTCACTAATTCTGAGGATAGCGCCGTTTGCGTTTTGACCATTGACTCACTTGGAGAAAGCAGTAATGGAGACGGTTTTGTCATGGATAATGACTGCGTGACGTCCCCTGCAAGTTCAACTGAGGTGGGCGACATTGACACTGAAGATACAGAGGCAGTTGATACGGATGATGGGGACAATGTTTGATCCATCGACGATTGCCTGTTTATCAATGCGGTCGTGGTGCTCAGGTGACTGTTTTGGTCATCGGAAATGAATCCTAGTGTTATGGGAGATTCATCAACCGAGTCACCTGTGGCTAGGGTACTAATTGGCGAATCTGTAATCGTTTTTGAAGGAGAAGAAGTCAAATCTATCGTTTTCGTTAACTCAGACGCAGTGTGGACTTGAAGTGAAAATGTTCCTAGCGATATTGATGAAACATGAAATGAATGAGCAGTGAACACAGTAACTGTTACAGGTGGAAAAGGGGTTGTTGGAAGCAGAGACTCCGTTGATAAATTAATCTCAGATATATATGAAGGGGATGAAGTGGAATATGGAATAGTGGAATTTTCTCCGATTGATGAAACATGAGGAGACAATGTTGGCACAAAAACTGTTGAATTAGTGTTATTTCCCATTGGTTGTTGTGATCCAACCACCATCGACGAATCTAATCCAGAAAACGGGACCACCGATGACAATTCTGTGGTTGAAGTACTCGAGCTTAACTGTAAGTTTATTTGGTCGTCACCGGAACGCAAAGCCGATACACTTAATCCTGACATTGTATCATCGACTGAAAATGATATTGAAGCACTAGACAGCAATTCAGATGACATTATATTAGATAATTCTGAGACCACAGTGGTTTCTGTTGAAAATCCTTCAAAAACGTTATCCAGTGGTGGCTCCAATGTGTAAAGAGAAGTCTCCATCAAGGAAGAGAATTGAGTGGCCTCAGGTAATGGTGACATAATTTTGGATGATCCGAATGTAGCTTGGTCAGAAATTGAAAATGTAGGGGTTTCTTTCGCTATTGATGAAATTTCCACAGACAATGATGTTGGAGAAGAGCTGGACAGGAGTTGAGTTGGAATTGTGAATGAGTCTACAAAAGACGTTCCTGATAGTTCTGAGGATGAAGAAAGTTTTACTGTCATAAAGGAAGAAGAAGCCTCGATCGCCGTCTCTAATGCAGACGCGTACGAGTATGAAACATGTTGTACTGTCTCCAATGATGACAAATCTGAGAATAATGAATGCGTGAAACTTTTTTCTGGTGATAATTGTGAGGATTCAGAAGGCTGGAACACAGTCCCGAAAAAAGATGATTCGGAGGATGAGGAAGGATTGATGCTTGTTCCCAGTGTAAATGATTCTGATAATGAGAAAGGATTGGCTACTGTTTCCAATGAAGATACGTCTGTGTATAAAGAATCTTTGACCACTAGTTCCAAAGAAGATATATCTACAGATGAGGAATTGTTGATGTTTGATTCTTGTGCAAATGATTCTACAGATAAAGTCGTCTGGACAACTGTCTCCAACAAAGATGATTCTGAGGAAAGGAAAGGATTGATGCCTACTTCCATTGAAGATGGTTCTGAGTACAAAGAATTCCTCAATTCTGAATTCAATAAGGAAGATTCTAAGGATAATGAAGAATTGCTGCTTGTTTCCAGTACAGATGGTTTTAAAGACGTCTGTATCAATGTTCCCAATAAAGATGATTCCAAGGATGATGAAAGGTTGATGCTAGTTTCCAAAGAAGGTTTCAATAGTTCCGAGTGTGATGAATCATGGACTACTGTTCCCAATGATAATAAATCTGTAGATGAGGATAGATTGATGTTTGTTTCCAATGCAGATGATTCTGCTAATGCAGAAGATTTGTATACTGTTTCTAATAAAGAAGATTCTGAATATAAAGAGTCATTTGTCACTGTCTCCAAAGAAGATACATCTGGGGATGAGAATAAATCGATACTTCTTTCTGATGTAGATAATTCTGATAAAATAAAAGAGTTGTTTACTGTTTCTAAAGAAGATACTTCTGAGTATGAAAACTCATTGACCATTGTCTCCAATAAATATGATTCCAAGGATGGGGATTTAATGATGCTTGTTTCCAATGTAGATGATTCTGATAATGCAGAATGATTGGCTACTGCTTCCAGTAAAGATATTTCTGAGTATGATGAACCATAAAACAATGTCTCCGATGAATATATGTCTGGAGATGAGGGTAGATTTATGCTTATCTCCAGTGCAGATGATTCTGATAATGCAGAAGGATTGACTACTGTTTCTGATGAAGACATTTGTGAGAATGAAGAATCCTGAACTATTGTGTCCAATAAAGCTAATCCCAAGGGTGATGAAGGGTTAATGCTGGTTTTTAATGAAGTTTCTAGTGGAGATAGCTCTGAGTATGATGAATCTTTGACCACTGTCTCCAATGAAGAAACATCTGGGGATGAGGATAGATTGGTGCTTCTTTCTAGTGTGGATAATTCTGACAAAATAAAAGGTTCCACTGTTCCCAAAGAAGATACTTCTGAGTATAAAGACTCATAGACCATTGTCTCCAATAAATGTGGTTCTGAGGACGATGAAGGGTTGTTGCTTGTTTGCAGTACAAATGATTCTGAAAATACAGAAGTCTGTACTGGTGTCTCCAATAAAGATGATTCCAAATATGATGAAGGGTTGATGTTGGTTTCCAATGAAGTTTCCAATGGAGATAGTTCCGAGTCTGATGAATTCTCGACCACTGTCTCCAATAAAGATAGTTCCGAGTCTGATGAATTCTCGACCACTGTCTCCAATAAAGATACAACAGGGAATGAGGATAGATTGATGCTACTTTCTAGTCTGGATAATTCTGTCAAAGTAAAAGGGTTGTTCTCTGATCCCAAAGAAGATACTTCCGAATACAAAGACTCATTAACCACTGTCTCCAATAAATATGGTTCCAAAGATGATAAAGGCTTGCTGCTTGTTTGTAGTAAAGATGATTGTGAAGATAGAGAAGCCTGGACCATTGTTTCCCATACGAACGGTTCTGAGGATGGAAAAGGATTGATACTTGCTTCCAGCGAAGATGATTCTGATAATATAGAGTGCTTTTCTATTATTTCCAATAAGGATAAAGATGTTTGGATTAATGTTTCCAATAAGGATGATGAAAGGCTGATTTCTGATGACGTTTCCAATAGTTCTGAGTACCATGAATCCTTGACCATTGTTTCCAATGAATACACATTTGTGGATGAGGATTGATTGATGCTTCTTTCCAATACAGATGATTCTGATAATGAAGAAGGATTCGATACTGTTTCTAATAAAGATAACTTTGTGTATGAAGAATCCTTGGCCACTGTCTCTAATGAAGATGATTCAAAGGATGATGAAGGGTTGATGATTGTTTCCAATGGAGATAGCTCTGAGTATGATGAATCCTTAGCCACTGTCTTCAATGAAAATACATCTAAGGATGATGCAGGATCGCTATTTGTTTCTAGTAAAGATGATTGTGAAGATGGAGAAGTCCGGACCATTCTTTCCCATAACGATGAGTCAGAGGATGGGAAGGGATATATATTTGTTTCCAATGAAGATGATTCTGATATTGTAGAGGGTTTTGCTATTGTTTCCAATGAAAATACTTCTGAGTATAAAGAATCTTTGAACACTAGTTCCAAAGAAGATATATCTACAGATGAGGAATTGTTGATGTTTGATTCTTGTGCAAATGATTCTACAGATGAAGTCGTCTGGACAACTGTCTCCAATAAAGATGATTCTGAGGAAAGGAGAGGATTGATACCTATTTCCAATGAAGATGATTCGAAGTACAAAGAATTCTTCACTTCTGAATTCAGTAAGGAAGTGTCCAAGGATAATGAAGGATTAATGCTTGTTTCTGGTGTAGATGATTCTGAAGATGCAGAAGTTGGAATCACTGTATCTAATAACGATGATTCCACAGATGTGAGTGGATTGATGATTGTTTCCATTGCAAATGATTTTGAAGATGCAGAAGACTGGATCAGTGTCTCCAATAAAGATAATTCTGAATATGAGAATGAATAACGAGCTGTTTCCAGTGAAGATGATTCTGGTAGTGCAGACACTGTGGTTACTCCTTCTAATGAAGATACTCTCATTGATAAAGAATTGCTGATCACTGTATACATTGAAGATATTTCTAAAGCCCTAGACCAAGATGCTTCTGAGGATAGCACAGACTGAACCTCAGTTTCCAATGAAGATAAATCTGGTGGTGAAGAAGAATCCATGCTTGACGATCGTAACTCTGAAGATATAGGAAATTGGACTACTGTCTCCGATAGAGTAGATTTTTGGAATGAAGGCTTTGTAACTGTTTCCAATGAAGATGATTCTGAGGCGAGAGAATATGTCTCCCACACAGATACTTCCTTA
Organism: Haplosyllis leylae; assembly: GCA_038406175.1. NCBI lineage: Eukaryota > Metazoa > Annelida > Polychaeta > Phyllodocida > Syllidae > Haplosyllis > Haplosyllis leylae. Next base: position 5,552 of record JBCAUG010299524.1, on the reverse strand, counting down.
GGTGATGAATATTTGACTACGGTCTCCAACGAAGATATTTCTGAGGATACAAAGGGCTGGACTACTGTCCCCAAGGCATCTAGTTTTGAGAGTGAGGTCGATTTCCCTGCTGTTCCCAATGAAAATGAATCCAAATATGACAAATAATTCACCACGGACTCCGGTGAAGAAAATTCGGATGACAAAGAACGTACAACTGCTGTTTCCGTTTGCTGTGGAGATGGTTGAAATGATAAAAAAGAGGATGGAACAACTTTCTCCACTGAAGAGAAAGAGGATAAAGAATGCTCGACCATTGTCGTAATTACTTCCAAGGATGAAGATTGTGTCACTAAGGTATCCATTGACGTTAGTTCTGAGGATGCACGAGGTGTTCGGACAATATCCAATGCTGATGTTTCCGAAGATGAATAATGCCAAACCACTGTATCCAGCGATGATAATTCTGACGATGTTGCAAGTATATCTACTGTCTCAATGGAAGATATTTCCAAGGATGAGGACGGTATGACTGCTGACTCCAATGCAGATGCATCTATTTCTGAGAATGAAGAAGGTAAGACTGTAGTTTCAAATTCAAATGATACAGAAGGTAATTCTGTGGATGAAGATTGCATGACCAGTGTGTCAAATGATGAAGACACTATTTGACTTATAATAGAAAACGTTTCAGGTAACTGTTCACCTTGTGGTATTGTCAAAACAGATGATGGAGTAGAACTCTCATACAATGTAGATGCGAGTTGCACAGATGATACAAAACCTGTGGTTTCTTCTGTCAAGATGGTGTGCTTCGCAGTTGGTGATAAAGATTCTACAAGTGATGCTCCGGTGACAGAAGCAGGTAAAGTTGAGGACAATGGTGAGGACCAGAAGTGTGTCTTTTCTATCAGTTCTGTTTGTGGAGTGGACCAAATGTCACCGTATAACGATACAACCGGAAGCGCCAATGTCATATTTTCCACAGAGCTAACGTCTATTCCTGAAGTTGACACAGGAGAGGATGCAGATGCCTTGAGTGTCTCTTCACTTGAAAGCAAAGAGGCAGATACTGTGAGTGATTCAAATTGATTTGTTGTGTCTTCAACTGAGGCTGGACTCATCGATTCGGTAATAGTGCCATTTAACATAGATATAGATGTGATCTCCTGATTATGTGTCGATGCCTCTGAAGAAAAGAAGAAATGGGGTGTTTGTTCACGGGAGAACGAATTTTCATATTGAGAAGGAGAGTGATGCTCATCGCTTAATCTTTCACTTGGCAATACGATAGAAATTGGTGCCGTAGTCACTTCCATTGCCTGTCCATCCAGTGATGTTGATAAAATATCAGATGATAAATTTTCGGATACCATATTATCTTCCGTTGATGAACCGTATTGCAATGCGTGATAAGTTAAAGAACTTGAGATCATTTCATTGGTCGAAATCACAGACTTTTCCCCGGTGTATAATGATGATGGGTCCGTAAATTTCTCTCGTGGTGTGATGCTCCAGTCCTTTTCCGAAACAGACCAAGTTTCCGATGAGGAAGTTTCTTCAAGAACTGTGTTCGAGACAAAAGTAGATGCTTCTGGCAGAATGGTTTTTCCGCTGGAGAATGAATCCACAAAAGTAATTGTAGTTGACTCGTCGCCACTCACTGATCCAAAGTTAAGTTCAAAAAGTGATGGTGTGATATTTGCCTCTCCATTGGTTGTTGAAAATTCTGAATAAACGCTCATTAGTTCCACTGTCCCAGAAAGATACAGATATTCCCCAGAGGAAGTGGGAATAATAGTATCCACTGCTGTCAATATTGATTCCTGCGATAGTGAGTTGATCTCTTCAAATGATGACAGTTCACTGCTGGCACTATCTGATGTTGATAGAGACGGTGGAATTTGTGTTTCTTTAAATATATTAGTATCAGAATCGGTGTTTTGTAACGTTCCGCCCAACACGCTTTCGTCTATGGATAAAATATCAGACGGTTTTTGTGAGTTTGGTACTGAGCTTACTGACAATGAATCCATTACTGAAGCCAAAGTAGATGAAGTTACAGCAAGAGAACTGAAGGGTGATGATGACATCAGACTAAAGGCCGCTTCCATAAGCTTGTCCATGGTTGAATACTGAATGGCGCTTCCAGTTTGATGTGTTTGCGTAAAGGATGAAAAGCCAGATGAAGAATCTTCGTCGATCCTGATTGGTGAAGACATGATTTCGTATGGTGTTCCTGATGCCACAGGTCTAGACATTGATTCAGTTGCTGAAGGTGAAATTGGGTGTTCTTCGGTAGGGTTAGTCGCAGATCCGACTGTCCTGAGGACGTTTGCACTAAAAATCACACCCGATGAAAATGGCTCAATTTGTGCCATCACAGAAGCCGATAAATCGGACATGACTGCTTTCTTGGTGTTTGGTGGGGATATTAGAGAGCCTAGACTTCCAGAAATGAAAAACGATGACGAAACAGAAGATGACGACAAGCTTTTAATGGAAACTCTTGCTGTCTGCTGTGAATCTTCGGAACTTAAGTGGATTGTAATGTCTAATGATGAAAGATCTGCAGTATCCGTCGGCGTTGGAGATACCGGTGGCTGTGGTTTGACACTATTTGACAAAGCGGATAATGAAAGCGGTGGTGGTGAAGACGTAGTAGATTCCGATGCTGAATGTTGCAATGTTTTTTCACTGTACCCTAATGGGTCTTCCGGTGATCTAAAGATCATGGACGAAGTACTTACAGTGCCTGGTGGTGTAAAAGCAGCAGATATCACAGAAGAAAGTAGCCAACATAGATGGGCAAAGTAAATCATGTTGATGATTCCATACATCTGAAGCAAAAACAAAAATAGTCCATTTGTGTCATTTTACAATGACAATAAAGACGAAAAATAATTCACATGTTCCTTTCATAACAGCCCAAAATCTATTTATTTGTTTTATTATACAATTTTTATTATTTTGATTCAAGGCATGTTTTGGCCTGAACTATTTCTGTATTGAATTCCTATAGTGTCCGTGTGTACACCAGCTGGTGGACAGTTGGTTCTTCCATTGATTATAACTACGTTATTACTTCGGGTTAAGTTGCCACGAAAAGAATTTTACACAAAAACACAGAATCTATCTCCGGAATTAACCGCATTGAAATAGCTCGAAATTGAGTAACTGATATCACAAACACTTTAGATAGATCTAATTCGATAGGTTTTAATTTCCGAAAAACTTGACTCAAGTAATTATGACAAGACTCCCAGTTTCAGTTTCATGAATTATTTCAAAATTATCAGTGATACCACACTCTGATCAAGATCATTTTTTCGGGGAGGTTTTCCTTGTGTGCTCAATTTTTCCCTGTAGTTTTTTTTTTAAATTAAAACATTTATTCCACTACCACCACACAGAGATATATTACTGGGAATCCCTTTGCAAAAACCTCCTTCCATTTCCCAGTTCACCAACTCAAAATTTACTAAAAAGCCAAAAGATCATGGAAACACACCACCACAACCTTGGTACATCCCTCAGACATTTTCTGTGTTTGAGGTAAATTCCCTGGGTAAAAAACATGTTTAATTATTAACATTTAGGAAAATTCCCCCTGTTTTCCCTGTCTGGATAAATGAACATTGCAATTCGCTGTTTCCCCTGTGCCGTGGTAACCCTGATTATTTAAACAAAAATATTCATATATATTTTGTGTTAAGAAAATTTCTTGGAACTCAAAGAGCAACTTTTCCCATTTTTCGGATGAAAGTAAAATAAAGATAACTTTTTCAAGTAGTTTTGAAAAACTGAGAATGAAATTTGAATGTATTTTACCTTTATAGTTCTGACCACTTCGTGGAGATGAAATTTAAGTAACCATCCTCATATCTGCCTGATGTGTAAATCGAATGGCTTTAATACAACACACTCACATTTTGTATTATTCAATAAATAAATCCTTTGGTCTTATTCAGAGTCACGTATTTGTTCACAATGTAAAAAATATGAACGTATTTTCTGCTGAGCTTTTGTCTCAACATGAAGTATAAAAGTGATGCATCGCCCTAAATATCTATTCACTTTAGAAATTAAGATATATATACTTGCCTGTTTTATCTAATTTAGTTTCTCTTTTCTCCATTCACAAAAGTCATTCATCATCTGCCTTTTCGCTTGAGAATAATTATTGTTTGATTTTATTTACTTCAAACGAATTTTAAATACATAATTGTGCACATGTTTGAAAGTTATCGACTCATGAAGAGAGCGTGCATTATACTGCTCTTTACAAGGTTGTCAAAATGGTGAAACAGCTGAGGTAAATATTACAATCCATCTTCATTTTTTTTGTCAATGGCCATACATGAAGTATGTTTTCTAAAGTGAAACGGACACTAAAGTACGTAAATGCCACTTAATTTAACCTGTTACACATGTATGACGAATTTTAAAAAGCAGCCAAAAATTTATGTTAGTAAATAAAATAACAAATTCGTCTGGTCATAAACACTACTAGAAAATCATTTTGACTGTTTATAATATTCATTTTGTAATGTGATTATGTTTTAAAAAGTGCTATGTAAAAACTATCTGTCTGACGAAACTTTTTACCTGCCACTGCGCATCACGACATATGTACTTTACTTAGATCTATTACGTTTCTTACCTAAATTTACATTATTGACGAACTGAAATTCACATTAATATTTACGCCTAATACTCAGCATAAATTATTTTGCCCAAGTTATTAAGAAATCAAAAGTAAAAGGAAAATTTGCACACAACACCAGTAATTCCATTTCAAACTTTCTGGAAAAAAAGAAATGTAAATGCAGCACTATTATCTTCTTATTATGTTAAACAACAAAGAAACTTAGCATGTGTACTAAAATTTTATTGTCTAATATTGATAGTACATGATTTTGAAACTAAATATTAACTCTTCAATTTAAATTGCACATGATAAATAGCATTGATGTCGCGCAAATGGACATTTTTTAAACATGCATGATGACATGAACATTCGAACATGTTTTTTATACCGTCAAGGCTCGACTATCGGGGGTTTAACAATTTCTCTGAAAACGGCTTGTAACATAAAAATAACACGATGTTATAAATGATAACAAAACAGGCAACACTAATCACCTGACACCAGCTTCAAAACTTAACAGTTCAACCTTGCCCCAAAAGATTATTCTCTAACAGTATGTGCACGATTCGCCTGTTCACCTCTTTACATGTGTTCATTTCTTTTACTGGTTGAAATATAAATTTGCATAGGTGCCTTTGCAAAAATATTCTAAGCATAATTAAGATATTAATACGACGGAAATGTTCGCCCAAAACCATTAGTATTCCTTCCTATTCACTTTTTATGTGTCTGATTCAAAAGGATCGAATTTGAACGTTGACAAGTAACAAGCATAATATGATCGACACATAAGCACGATACAAAGTTGGAAGACGTGAAGTTTTAAATGGAGTAAAGTATTGTTTTTACCGCCCGCATCCGAAGGATGGGGGAAGGTAATAGTTTCACATGTGTTTGTCAGTCCACAGGGGGAGGGGGGGTA
>JBCAUG010299413.1:0-17617 GCA_038406175.1 Haplosyllis leylae | reverse complement strand
TTGAGGCTGGACCTGAGTACCCCCCCCCCCAGCTAGACCTGAGGCTGGACTTGAGTACCCCCCCCCGGCTGGACTTGAGGCTGGACCTGAGTACCCCCTCCCTGTTAACAAACAGACACCTGTGAAAACATAACCTCGGTAATAATGTTATTTCCAAAACCGCATGCCGTTTTTAAACTTCAAGTAACTCGTAAGCTCCGCCTCTTTCCATTACTACAACTCTTCAGTGGCAGCAGCAGCTGTGCTAAAAGTGAAGCGCCCTTTCTGGATAAGATTTTTTTTCCTACTAATTTTGATTTATGTTGTACATGTTATTAGATCTGTGCAGTAACAAAAGGACGAAATGATTTCGTTTGTATCAATAACCTTGTTATTGGACATCTTTAAAATTCGCTTCACTCTCAAATAACTATTTGGAAAAAATGAAAGGAAGAAAACTGTTCCTTTATTGTAGAGAGTCCATATTTAAACCGCTTATACGTCTGTACAATAGAAGCCTGGAATAAAATACAAAGCTCATGCTTCAATCCCTTGTACAAACTTAAGTCACTCTAATATTGTGTTGTGGTTGGTCGAAACATCTTTCTTCATTGTATTTTCTGGTATCTCTGATTCCCTAGATACTTGGTAAATAGATGTGCAAAGATTGTCCAATTTATAACTGACAGAGGGAGGATGTGCCAACAAGACACAAAGGGACTGAACCCAAAGGCTGGTGTTTTCTGGCCCCTAAATGTGATCTCCTGGCAATGGAATATTGACGGCCAATTTTACACAGAACCTGATGTGGATGTTCCGGTATCCTGGGTCATCATTACAGGGACTTTAGGAGGGCTAATTTTAGACATTCTGTGCCTTATTTTTTGCCGCCAGCAGTTGTAAACACAGTTTAGCCTGCTGTATTGGTACATTAAAATAAGGTTTTAAATCTCTGTAGATCTTTGATTGTTCGTAAACTTTTTATTTTTAGTAGCATAAAAAGAAAAGTCAATATCTAAAATAGAGAAAAAGGTATGCAAGTAGCCAGTGCTACTTCCTTCAGTTTTCAAAGTGCCATTTACCGGTTTAAGAAGCGTGATTTGTGAAAAATTCTGGAAAAATGTTAAAAAGGAGAAGCATGTATCCTTTAGTACTATTAGCTTAAAATGAGTAACCTTTACCATTAAGTCATTTAATGATAAAGCTTCTTCGTAATATTGCTAATTAACTGTTAATATGGGAATTACGTTGTGATAATATGAAGATTGATACAACTAAAGGAAAAACTAAACAATACCATATCAGTGCTATTCTATCGTAAAGATCATTATAAAACACCAGGTTTTTTCTGCATCTCTGATTATTTCATTTCTTTTATTTCCAAAATTCCCCAGATAATTGGTAAAAGGATAGTGCGAAATTGGTCAATTTGTGTGTGACGTCCAACAGACAGTGTCTGTACAGAAGGAGAAACTGAAAACCCTCTGTGGTTTCCAATGCTGTCAGATACATGATGATTGATTAAATGGCTAAGTATCTGTTTACTGCTTTTCAAAAAGAAAAGTAAATGGCAGCAGATTTCTTTTTTAAAGGAAAGATTACTGTAATCATTTCGAATACGGAGCTGCCTGTCACTGTCAGTTCAGTTTGTCTTAAAGTTATCGTATGGATTTGATGCGAGTCGATATCTTTATTTGTGTACACCTTCGTTCATTGATATTAGATAATGCTTGTGTTATTGCAAGTTCCAATTAATGAAAATTGATTTTCGATTTCATAACGACAAATGATTAGTGAATAATAAGATATTTGAGATGATTTCTTTCAAACCTCCTGTCAGGATTATCAGTAATTGTATTGGCATAGGTATATATATTTAAACATCTATCATTTATCAATTTTGATCATTAAATTATTTGATCATTAGTTATGAGTAGGTAATTAGTAGGGTATTAAATATTAATGGGAAAATTTTAGCATATTTGTATAGATTTTCTATTCCCTCTAATATCGATGCTTTTAAGATTTTGACAGCATGTCGGCTGACGTTCATCCTCTGCCTGACATACACTAATTGAGTTGCTAACTGTAATTTCCCGAATGTGACTCCTCTTCATTAGCTAAATTATGCGAAGATATGGAACATCATATCATAGATATCTACAATAGTTTACATGATCGGAGAGCTGGATACCTACAATAATAGAGTATCTCATGGAATGCAACGTCATGCCCATGGGATATTTTCAGGTCACAGGGGTTGGTTGTCCTGGCTCTGTGCAAGATGTGACCGTAAATATATGAAGCCGACTAGAGTCTGGGAAAATTCAATTGGCTTAAAAGCCTGTCGGAAGAAAAGAGATACACTTTTGTTACGAAATGTTTATGCCACTGAGCACAATGTTTGAATTCGGAAAGAATCATGTCACAGCAGGGTTCCCACTAGCACTGGAAAACCTAAAAAAATCAGAGAATTTTTTCCAGTCAGGGAATTTTAATATTTTAGCAGAAAGTCAAGGAAAGGTCACAGAATTTTGGGTGAGTCAGAGAAAAGTCAGGGAAAATTAGATCAGAAACTAATAAAAAATAATTAGCAAGGTACAAAAGTCGTTGTTTTTAAAATTTTTGTTGAAAACTGATACCAATTTAAGCAAATTTGTCATCATTTAATATCAAGTAAAAAAGTAACGTCTTGATACAATTCAATTATCGCCATGTAATGTTAGCTACTTGTTATTGTAAGTTCAGTTGGGGAAATAATATATTTATGATTTGTGCCTTTTTGAGTCTCGGGGAGAATGTCAGAATCACTGAAAAATCTGGTAACTTCTTGAGAGGAAAAAAGTGAGAACCCCGAAATCATGACTGTGGTGGTAAATGTTTGACCCAGCCATTTAGTTAAATCAGGACCTTTTCACCTTTTGCAAGTCTCACTCCAGCGGAAGCCAATGAAAGGCAAATAGATCATATTCGTAAAGTACAGTACTTTGGACAGGTCAAACAATTTGTCTTCATAATCATGACAATCCTTCTCCATGTAGCTAAATCCAGCTTTGAACAGACAGTACATTATACAGCTATGTGACTTGTATACTCATTGGCACATTCATTGTTCTTCATGCACGATCCATATGTACAGATTCTCCTATGCGGCGAGCTGCTGTCTCAATGGCTACTGGGATTTAATGGATAGTGAGGTTGCTTTCAGTCGGTTTAGTGTGCATTTTAGAGACTGTAAGTCTTAATAATCCATTGTGTGCGATTTATGAAGACAAATGATACTCAAGTGGTACAATGGTCACAGTTTTCATGGTTGTTGTTGAATACTCACTTGTCGAGTAATCCTACAGTGTGTGCATTTTGTCCTCGTTTTGAAATCTAATGACACTTAGACACGGAAATTAGGATGCAATCTACTTGCGACTCTTTTCATGCTTTTGAAACAAGTAGGAATAAATGTTAAACCATAATACGGTGAAACACCTAGCAATATGTATTACAGGAATTTCTTGGTGTAAGTTGAGGGAACTGACAAAGGAAATGGAGCCGACTAAAGGCCATGTTTAGTGTTTCGCTTCTGATACGCACTTTGTAGATGCGAAGTTTTGTTCCTCTTACATCAAAATCAAAACAATAACACTATGGTTGTGTAGACAATATTATTTGTGTTGGGATGTATGTGGGTTGGGATGTATGTGGGTTTTAGGTTGGTTTTCAATTATTGAATAAAAGGGAACAATGTTCTCATATTTTAGGGAGACACTAGAATATAAAGTTACATTATGATGTGGTAAAATTTGTTATTACAGAAAGCCCACGGTTTATTCAAAACCATTTATATCTGAAATTTGTATCATTTGTATCTGAAACCATGGCTAACTAACCGTTTCAAATACAGTCATGTCGTTAGTACTGGGCCTTTGGCCCGTGGCCACCTGATTTGACGTGCGGACCACCTAGTTAAGCATACTACTTGCCTGGATTGGCCACAAAACTTTGAAAACCCATTTTGATAAAAAATAAACATAGACCAAGAATGCTTATGAGTCTTGAGGCTTATCATGCTACATAACACAAACATAGATCACAAAGAAATTTTAATCAAAGACAGGAAAATAATTTGTTCAAACTTGACCTTTTAAGCTGGATTGAATGGAATACAAACATGGTGTAAAGTGAAATGTAAACATTTTGTTGATTTGACCTGGCTATTGACCCAAATGACCTTGATACTTTAACTTGACCCGAATATGGTCAAGATGTATTTGCAGACTAAAATGAATTCCCTAGCTTTAGTGGTGCACAAGTTATAATGTGAAAGGAAGATAGATGCACAGATAGACCTGACTGAAATTATTACCTGCCTGCCTATGTGTAGATGGTAACTATTTTGAATTATTATATAATCTGTCGGACTATTTATGATTTTTTTTGTTTTGGGCCACCTGAATTAGATGTGGGCTACCTAAAGTTGTCAGTCACTGGCCCAGATGGGCCACCAACTTTCAAAAATTAAAGCCATCCCTGAAATATAGCATGAGATTTTCCCTATTAACTGAATATTAAAATATATACATGCTTAATTCAAACAACTCAAATGTACCAAATGAATAATTCAAACTATTTATGACTTTGTTAATTGAAAGTATTTTAATCCAAAACTTTTATTTGAACATTCTTATCATTCAAATAATTTAATACATGTGAAAAATTTCATATTGTGTAGACAAATCACATAATGAGTTGAAATCAAGCTTAAATGAATCATAATATGTACAACAAATGTTACTATGTGACATGATGTCATGTAAATCGTAACAAATTTCCTGATTGGCCACCTAATTTTCATAAAATTGCCAAAATGTTTCACCAAATTCTCTAAGCCCCTGAATCAATCACAAAGCTGACTAAATAAGGCAGCAAAATGTGATAAACTAGATTACTATAAACAATATATCTTATTTTTAACCAGCCAGGAAATAGGTTTCTGATGCAGTGACACAGCAGTTTATAGTCAAATACTAAATCTAGTGTATAAATATTTTGTATTTTTCCCATATCATTTTAGTAATTCCTTACGAGAGTCCCTAACCTCTTCTTAACCATTCAGTTACCCCTTCCTTACTGAGAAATATACTGATATTTGTAAAAGACATAGGGTAGTGGCTTATGACGGTTTCTTTCCTTTTACATTGAAAGAATTGGAGCACACATAATGAAATATTTACATACTTGTTTTCTGTTTGGAGAGTTTGACCTTGGTGATCTTCTGTGTCCCAAATATATGTTACCTGGTTGACCAGTATTCAATAGCTCTCAGCCATTTCACATAGGGGTAACATTCCTGAGGGATCCTACCCAATAACAAATTTTATTAACACCCACGTAAGTAGATATGTAATAATTTCAGTCAAGTCTGCATATGTGTCTATCTGTCTGTACCTCTGTCTGTTCAGGCAATAACTTTAGAACAGTTAAAACTAGGAAATTTCTTGACTGTAAGTAGGTCAAGTTTGAGTATTGAGTTATTGATATTTTTAGTCTATTTATTATGAAAGGCATTTTTGGACCACTAGTGTGACCAGTTGTGATTTGGTGGGTCAGAAACACAAGCACTGAATGCACACTGGAAGGAGTTCAATTTTGTGGTAAATATGTTTATATTTCCATGCTACATTCCAAAATGGGTGAAATAAAGATTATAAAATGTGAGATCTTTAAACCCTCATTTCTTTTGACTCCATTTTTTTCTTTGCAGTACATTATATTGAAAGTAAGTTACAATAATTGAACGAATGTCTAAACACCTGAATGTTATGTGTTGGCACATTCTGGCAGATCCAGGGGAAGTTCAGGGGTCTCGGCCCATGACTCTCAGGTTGGAGGCCCCAGTGTACATTTTAAGAGTTCAACAATGAATTTTGCTCATTTCTTTCTCAAAAAAATTTCCAGCCTGGCTTTGCTTGGCATAAATTAAGATTATCTTCCAAGTTTTTCTAATCTTGCTACATTTTATCTTGTATTTAATCTTCTTGTGTAGACTCTTATACATTTCATTGACTTAAACCAAAAAATCTTGTGTGTAAACATTTTTAACAAGGAAGCCCTTTGGCTTTATGCAGAGATGTTCTGCATTTGGAAATAAGTCATTATTTATTATTTATTTATTTGTTTGTTTTATTATTTTCTGTTACATACAATGTATAGCTAGTTGTGTCTTACTTGTCATATTTTATATAATGCCTTGTGGTGTCTTATTGTGATGGTAGGGAGTAGATACCTGTTGCCAGTGGGAATTTGGCTGAAAATGTAGATGTTTAGCATAATTTGTGGCTGTGCACCAGGCAAGACATGATGTCATGTCTTATTTCTACCCTCATGGTGACTTAGTTAAGGCATGACATCATGTTGTGGTGTCTTGTATCATATTTTTATCATGCTTTTGGTCCATATCTTTTGATCATCATAATGACAAGTGACATGCTGTTCTTACCAACCAGAATAATTGATTACCCCAAATCCTGTTGAGATTTTAAGAGACTCCACCTAAATATAATTTGCATTAAAAGGGCAAAGCTGTTTGCAACAGCTCTACTGAAAAGTAAGATTTTTTTACATACATGATAACTTAAAAGGTATCTAAAATTAATAGATATTTTAACAAAATTGTTTTGAAATTTCAACAAAAAGTGCTCAGAAAAGTAGGAAGGAACATATTTAAAGTTAAAAATGCCCTGGGTAGACCTGGCCCCTGACCCCTGGCTTACAGAGACCAATACATCCTCAAACTAATTCAAAAGAATAGTTAAAATCTCATTTCTCCCTTCATCAAGGGAATATTTCATTTTTACAAATGACTATAATCTATAGTACAGAAATGTATGTTTTTTACCCACTTGCAAGTTTTAGTTGAAGAGTTTGAAATAAAGGCACCAGGAAAAGTGGGAGAATGCATTTTTGACAGTTGAAAATGCAAGAGCTTCCGACCTTGAGGTAGGCTTTGGACCCCAGCCAATATTTGCTTGCTTCACTAGCATATTATAATGTCAGCAAAGTTAACAAATTTGATTATTTCCACATCAGTGCACTTAAGTTATAAGTCTGTGTGCGATAGACCATTGAAACCGAACAGGAATTTATATCACTGGCTTCTTCCAATGAGGAAATTTATCTCTCCTCTGTGGCTGATCATTTTCTTGAAGGAGAATGTGTTGTGAACCTAAAAAAAGCATAAGTCCTCAGAGAAATGTAGCAATTGTTTACTGATGTGACTAATTACCATAGTAAAAATGCTACTAGGCTCTAATTAGACAAAGCTTTTGTCTTTTTTCTGAAAGTCGCTTTTCTTTTCATCTGTTCTTATTATGTTGAATTGAAATTGCATGAATTCTCAGTCTTTTTCTTGTGAGACTGGGATGATGTAGGTTTAATCTACAGATGGTAATTCACCATCCTTATTTCTGTAGCTCTCAGCGCTTGTGTACTGTTAATAGAATATTGCAGCTGTTCAATACCGCTATTTATCATACATCACACGTACTAATTTCCAGAACATCTGCTTGTTAAGGTACTCTGTTGGGGTGTCCAAGGAAAGTGGTGGGCTCTGGAACGGAAGACAAAATGGCATTAGGTCTTCGGAATAATCGACAATTGACGGGAAACACTGGCATAGACATATGAAATATATACTATGAAACAAATGACATGTGGGATTCATAAAGGTCACCAGGTTTCTAAAACTGATGCAAAATAAAAACTACATCATTATTTTCTACAATTTTGGTCGGAGACTAAAATATGAGTCATTTATTTCACTTGGTATTCAAGCCTATCAGCGATTTTGTTTTGGGTTTTCCCTGTAAACATTTTCAGTTTGATCCTGACGTCCCCGCGATCACTGGCAAATAGAAGGGGAGAAATTGGTCAATTGGTAATGACATGTACCAGACACTGTCCGAAATATGGACGAAATGGAAAGAACAACTCTGTAGATATCTGATCTGTGATGATTGATTAAACGGCCAAATGTCCGTATTTGCCCTTTACATTTGCGTATGATTTTCTCTTGGACCAACTTGGCCAAGAAATTTCCGTTCTGCCTTACGATTTGTTATCACTGACACTTTACTTTAGAATATATTAAATGTTGAACTGATAAGAACTTAGTTGACTGTTACTTTTAGTGCAAATGACTGTCCTTTCGAAGCAAATAAACTGCAATTTACCTGCCATTGAAAGAGAATGGAAATGTTTCGGCTTTTCAAGTGACGTTTAGACTTATTATGTCTTTCAGTTTACACGACTAATCTAAATATTATGCAAATACTGAACAGTTTTCAGTGGTATCCTAAATGTAGTCAATATATTTACTTCTCTTTTTGTCCTTATAGGTGGGACTATAACATGCAACTTGTACATTAAGCTCCTATGTCGTGGCTAAAACCTTCCTTCCTGACTGTTCGTACAAACCCAACAAAACACATGGTTAAACGTTCTCTTTTGAAGACGTTTAATAATACTAACATCAACTACCACCCAATGTCAATGTTAGGCTCCAGGTTATAACCTGTCACCTGGAATTCAGGACTTCTGGATGTTCCTAGTTTCGGTCTTGAAGTCAACGTGATCAATCTGCAGAGTTATTAACACGCATGGAATATATCTCGTTAACCTTGGTGCAATTCCCTTCCTCCCATTAAGAATTACTCTGGCATGAGTGGCGCAGTTATGTTTACACATGGGTAATAGAAAGCTCCAGATAATTCTACCAAATTAACCAAAAGTCATGAAAAAACTAATAATTATTGAGCTTAGAGGTTTTCAAATATTCACTTTTAGCTCCTGTCGGACACATCTTTTCAATTAATGTCTGACTCCTTTACCATCCCTTTGTAAAACCCAAAGCTCAGTGATGCTTTGAGTAATGCCAAATATTTTGTTGGATATGAAATGCAAGTAAGAATAACTTATGCCACAAGAGGTGTTATACAGTGCAGGTTATAGTCATAAAATTTGGTTTTATCTCTATTGTTGGTAAGTATCTTAACTACTTCAAGAAACAGAAACAGACTCAAAGAAGTATGTACAAAGTTATATTCAAAACTTGGAAGGAATTCAAGTACGTTGGATTATCTGTATTGGTTTCACATGTTCAAACTCCATACAGACAGGTAAGTGGTTTTCTATGCACATTGATACATCAAATAGTGAAAATTTGTTTTCATTCCCTTGAAATTTTTGTTGATGTCATGTGGTTGGTGCAGACTCCTTTTGTTTGGATCCGTTTATGTTGAAAATTGCTAGGAAACACACGGTAATCTTCCACGTTGTAAAGTTCCGATACTTGGATTGAACTCTTGACTCAACATAACATTGAGTAATATATATCTGGAGAGATTGAATTCGTTCCCACAGGATACATCCATTCAAGTTATTAATGATTAGGTGAAGGAACTCTCAAGTGATGCTTTGGCTCTTTGACCTTCTGCAAGAAAAGGCTTCCAATATTCCTTGATCAACATGGCTCCCATACGACTTTGCTCATTTATTTGCTTGCCATTTACGTTTGACAGGTCCCTGATCATTTGTCAAGTCTGCATTTCCTGTCAACAATGACTGCTGACACAATTTTGCTTAAATAGTGCAAGAAATATGAAATGGGTCACCAAGAATCAGAGCCAGTTAACCTTTCCTTTTTTCGGTTTATTTCATTGGGGGCATTGCTGTCATCAAGATATTAAATTGCTATTTGGTCTGTAATTCTTGATCTTTTATTTATTTTATGATGAATGAGAATAAAACCACATAATTAGTGTACTGAAATATGGCATCAAATCCAGAATTTGGATGACTGGACCAACAACATTCAAAGCCTTTTCCAAACAATATCCAGGGCACTCCTTAGTAATGTCAGCTTCAGTCTAATGTTTTGATGCCTGAAACATAATAAATCTTGGTGACAGTGCAAGGACACAGCTGTCATTTCATAATACCATTGGTTTAAGGGGATAATTATTATCAATAGAAATGTCTTTTACCGCAGGCTAAAGACCGAAGCTATTGGCCTTTGGTACAGTTACCTTTGTTTGACTCAGCACGTACCAAATACTAACGTCAAACTATGATCTTTCATTGTTATGTTTGTGTTTTCAATTTCTCCACCTTGGCATCTAGAATTGTCGCTGGGGAAATAAATTGTACTTTCACTTCAGGGATTTTATGATGTTTGCAAATATTACTTGACGATACGAGAAAAGCTAAAAACGAATTGTGGTAGAGTCTATTGCTGCTCTTTGATATTTTCTGTAAAATGTATGCTCAGAACTTAAACGTAGCTTTCAACAAATGTAGTCCTGGACCTTCAAATGGCCATTCGTAAAAAGTCGGAAGTTCGTTGCTGGGAATGGACTAAGGCAGCAGTCCTGAATATAGCACAACCTTCGACAACTAACCTGGATATATTGATAGTAATTGATTTTATTTCTCTCTTCCGAGTGGCATTATGCCATGGTTTAGCATGGTTGTTGTGGAATAATCACTTTTCAAAAATACAACTGAATATGATATGGGCTGATCAGATATTGCTTGTGGTAAATTCTACTTGACTGTGTCCTAGGAAACATTTCGGACTAAGCCTACTGCGCCTAATGTCTGTAATCCGGGATTAACAACTGTAATCCCTCAATTAAGAAATGGTTTCTATAAAAATACAACCAATTCAGCAATTCAGGGTATTAGGACAAGGGCTGTCTGTACTACAGTAGATGTAAGCCCTGCTTCTGTGTCGGTGGGAGGAAATTCTTCTGACTAAGGCTTTTTTCGAGGATTAACATGTTCTTTATACGAGGAAGTATTTTATGAGAAGAGAGATCAGGTAAAAAGCATGCAAGCTGAGAAAAAGTGATTCCTTGATTGCTTGCTGCTATACATTTTAAGGGGCCGTTTCAATTCCAGGCTTCGTTTTATCCTCCATGTCTAATTTCCACTGTCACGGAGGAGGTGTGACGATTACAGATATTTGTAGAAAGATTTTCTGTGACCTATATGAAATTGATTTGCTAGTGAGAGTGCGTTATCGAAAGAATGATTCTGCTTTGAAGTTGTTTTCAAACATCCAAAATGGGTTACATTCGCTGGGTAATGGATAAATTGTTTTCCTTCTGCCTATCACAACTGTAAAGCTGTGCGCAGATGGCCTGGTATTGCTGACAGATAAAAGTGATGTCAGTTAAGCTTTCTGAAAGGTGCATTCAGTACAAGAAGATATCACCTAATCCACAATCTCAATAATGCTTAACGTTTCTTGAAATCCGTTTGTTAAATAAATAATATTCCAAAAATAATGTTTCTCATTCATTGTGTATAGAACAGTTCAGCATCACTATATCTCATTGATGAAACGGTTTTACATTGAAGAACCTTTTTAGACTAGCTGAGGGAAAAATCCAGAGGTAATGATGAGCATGACCACTACCATATTTTTATGTTAAGTGTCATGCAAAACTATTGTTTAGTTTTACGAGAAGGATGCGCAGATTAATTTCTGAATAGCATCCCCGACCAGAGACCACCTTCAAGAGAACAGTATATCAAAACAAGTGTTTTCAAATATTTTCCTGGAATTGTAACACTCAATATTGTATTTTCAGGAGAACTGGAACAGATTAAATAAAGAAAACCTGTTCGAAAAGCTATTTGGTTTCAGCAAATGTCAATTTAAATTTTACATGATTTCAATAATTACATAAATACATACAGGTATTCTATGGAACTCGGGGTAATTTTTAGTTATTTGCGCAGCTGTTACTAAGTGTATACAGGCTCAAAATAAGTGATTAAATTAGCTCAAAGCTTTTAATTTCAATGAATCGCTTTCAAGGGTGTATGGGACAGGTTCAGAGAGAGTGCAATTCAAGTTGCAGTGAAATGATGTCATGGTCAAATCAATACATTTACAAGTTTACAGAGAGAAAGTCTCGATTGAATCTCACATGCCTAAAATAAATACAGAGTCCTTGATCTGATCAAAACCCTCTTATCCATGTGCAAGGGAGAGGAAACAAGTACTAAAAGAAAAGATATTACATAAAATGACGATGTGCCGTTTGCATGTTTACAAGTTACACCCAATGTTGAGACAGCTTTATTCTGCAGACTTATTTGATCATAGGACTGTTGCCATGACAGTTTCCCTTAAATTCGTTACTTTCCTAGCACCTGAAGCGGTGTATCAAAGGACATGATTCTGACTTAGGAACATTGCACGCGAATCTTCTTTCCTGGTTTTCATTGTTACGAAATAAACTTATCGATTTATATGAAACATATGTGCTCTCATAGGACAATTCAATTTGAAATTGTCATAAATTGACATGCCTGATTTGTTGGCAGTGGTTGACTGTCAGGGTTATTCAGTGCTGCTTTATTAATTGACGTAAGTTAATCATGAAATATTTTTTGTGTGAAACTTTGGCGATATTGATTTTGTTCAGCGTGGAAAGATTTTTTTGAATGAATAAAGTGGGATAAATTTAGAATTTGATAACTATTTGAAGCCTGATTTTAATGAATAATCTGACAAACTCAATATTTCCAAGAATTTTAAAGTTCATTGCTAGCCACATGATAAATCTTCTTTGGGAGTCGCCTCATAGCAGAAAAATTGAGTACAAATTGAAATTCATATCGCTAGTGGCGAGTTGCTTTGACAATTCGTGCAAAAAGAGCAGCAAACTGGCATCGGTTCACGAATCCCATGCAACAGTAAGACATACATGTTCATTATGCATCAGATTATTAAAGAGGAACTTGGTATCATGACTGAGAAATAGGTTGTTCCTTAAGAAAAAACAGAAACAATAGGATGGGAAGGGCGGGATGGGATCCTTTAACAATCATGTTAATGTGATTTGATTATCTCACTATATGTAATGACCTTTGATATTCGTAGATAAATATACTGCTCCATTACGGAGCGAGCATGGCTCTTCCTCCCTTTTAAGCTTTTCCTGCAGGAATTACGTTATTTGTACTTGTCATCTCCCATTTACTGCGACTTGAATTCACATGGGCCTTTTGTCACTGTTGGGGTTAATTGGTACAAACATATTGAAACAGATGTGTTAATGCTGGTAAATAGTAATATTGTGAAAGTTACAACATAAATATATCTCACAGAAGGTAAATATATGACCCAGGATAATGTTTGCGTGAAAGTAATTCTTAATGGGTTTTCTATCGTATAACACTCTGGAAACAAACATTGTAAATTTAGAGATCTATCACGTTTCTGAGATTTAATGGAATAATCGTGTAATACAGGTGCTACCATGACATAAAAAGTGCACAAATATTTTAAAGCGAAATGTGATTGAAAACAACGAGTCATACCG
This sequence comes from Haplosyllis leylae, assembly GCA_038406175.1. Classification (NCBI taxonomy): domain Eukaryota; kingdom Metazoa; phylum Annelida; class Polychaeta; order Phyllodocida; family Syllidae; genus Haplosyllis; species Haplosyllis leylae. The sequence continues at coordinate 4,247 of JBCAUG010299413.1, read as the reverse complement.
CTACTTCCATTTATTTTTTCACAAGTTTCACACAAAAATAAATGTCTTGTCTGCTGAAGTTATGGCTGAAGTTTTTCTTCTTCAAATAGGGCACTTATCAAAGAACAGATCTGCTGGCATTTTGTCGCTACAGTTCTTTTTGAAGCACAGTTTGCCCCCCAGCCTCATTAACTAATGGTAGGATAATGTCAAAGTTACATTAATGAAAGGTTTCACGGCATAAAAAGATACTTATAGGATAAAGCTAATGATCTCAGGTTGGGCAACGCTTAACCCTAAACGCATTTGTGTTGAGGACATGGAGTGTCAGACGACTTCTTGAGTACTGGACAAGTGTTACTTACTACATTAGTAAATTAGAGAGTAAAGATAAAATCTTATGAAAACATCCAAATATGTGGAATATGGTAGTTTAAGCGTCAAGCTCTCGTGTTTATGTTTTGAATTATTACTAAAGACAACAGAGATAGTGTGCTAGTTATGGTTCTATGTTTTTACTGCGTTTACAACATGAAGTAACTAAAGTAGCGATGCTGAATTGGAGACTAGATTAATTAAAGCTTAAGTGCGCAAAAGTGTCTTCTAAATCTCTTCCGCAGAGGAAATAACATGCATTTTTAGTCGTAAAATATTGGTATATCTAGTGCGTAAAAGGTTATTTAATCCATAAAGCTGCATGATAACATCAAAACTGTCAATTTTATTTCCGCCAGAGTAACGTTCCGCTACATTAATCGTGTCGTATTAAACACGCCAAAAACAAATCGTCGTTTTCAGCAATATAGATATACTTCTGTGTTTAGCCATCAAAGTAGTCATACAAAACCTTCATTACTCCATGTGGTATTTGGTGGAAACTGATTTTCGTGAAGATAGATCTATTTCCTTTAAATCTATATTTTACGTGATACTTTTAAATCGATTTAATATAATTATTTCAGTATTTCTGTGTATGAAAATGAGAAAAGTATTTCCCTTTTGACAATTAGCACCAGGATTTCAAGTATGAGAGAATTCAACCCATTTATGTTCTCGAAATGTAAGTCCAGTTCGCAAAATATTTCTTAGCTCGATGCATTTTCTTCAGAACTACTGTTAATCCACGTACTGTTGATCCATCACCATTCTTTCAGGCATCACACCTCTTTTCTGTCTATCAGACTCATTTCGCGTTCTTAATGACAGCCCTCATTTCTTGGCGTCCCTTCAAATTTCTTGGCGTCCCTTCAAAAGGCTTTGTAAATCTTAGGTTGAATCTGTACAGCCAATTGACGTGCAAAGCAAACACAAATGTTAAGTACCAACAATAAAATTACAACACGCTTCAGGATGAATCATCATGACAGTATTTATTGATTATATCATAAACGCAAATTATCTGATACATATTTCAGACAATAAATAATTGACTTTTATTGGTGTTAAAACCATGTTTCACCTGTCTGCATCAATTGACTTATTGATGAATTTAATGCACCGCCACAATTTCAGAATCATCTGTTTAACAATTGTTGTATAATTGGTCATTACTTCGTTGCCAAAAATAGCAACGTATTCTTACTGAAGCGAACAAAATTAGAAGTGTGGTCTTTGTCGATTAAGCTATTTAGATTTTACGTGAACACAGTGAAAAATTATGTCTGAAGTAGAACTGTTGGTTGAGAAATAATTTTATGATAAAACAGGGATAGCTATCAAAAGTCCACAGAGAAGTCGTACAGCACTTTTAGTAATGGAGTAACTGTGTAGTTTCCGTGCTTCATTGGCACATGCAGTTGATGAAAATGGTCCAATATGATTTATGTCTGCGCAAATACCGTGATAAACACGAAAGTGATGAATATCGTGGCTATGGAATGCAATTTATCAGTGCAAGAAAAAGTATGTGACGCTAAATTTTAAGAGCATTCAATGATGAGTTCAACTCCATTGTATCGCACCTAAAATCATTATCCTTGCAGGTATATTCCAACCGCCACCGACAGGCTAAATGTCAAGGAGAAAGTAATGACAGGTTTACAGTAGCTGTGATTGCTACCTGTCTTTAAACCAACACTGCATGTTTTTACCAGTACCAACGCGTGCGTTAAGACTCTTTTTAGTCTGACGTTTGGATATTTCTATTTCTATAGGATTTATAAATTGCGACAGGTCTATCATCATCAGTACATTCTGATTTTTAATACTGTGACCAATTTGAACTTATTTCTAAAAGTACCTTTTTCTTAGCATACTGTTACAAAGAATACCAAAAAATTAGTGAGTACTTAGATCAAATTATACACAAATTAATAGTTTGTGTCTTTTATTTTCTGCCACCAAATGAAGTAACTTTGACTGAAATATGCAGTTATGATTTTCGACGCCCTGTTAAGAATAGATATTATACTGAAAACCATACTGTTGTTTCCTCGAGTTCAATAGCTATGAATTACTTCAAAGTAAACGCGATAAGACTGTATGAATAAAGGAATGTTCCAATATTGTTAATTGGAATTTAAAGAAAGATGCCTTTTTGTGATTCCTCATACATTTTGTTCAAAGAAAGATTTCATCTGGTAGTGTAGGTGTTTAGCAACAGCTTGGTGAGATAATACCTTTTCGTAACATAAAATGAACCGGAAGTTCTTTAGCTTTGGGGCTTTTGTCAAATTAGATGAATTAGACGATTTAATGGGGACTATATTGGGAGTTTGTTATTTTGCAGAGTAGATAGATAATGGACCCTAACCAATTTGTGATTAAAAGAAATTTTTCCTGGTGGAAAATTTGTTTGTCTAATTTGTGTAGATTTATATGGACAACATTTTGAATTTGTTTCAGGCTCATGAATAGCAATATCCTTTGGGACAAAGCAGTTGCGTGGTACAAGCTGGACTTCTAATGATTTGAATTGTCTTTGCCATTTGTAAAGTAAAAGACTAAAATCTGACGGAATCCTGCTTTAGAACAATCACCTACGTTTGTTCTTTATTGTTCTGGGTATTCGTTGAAAATATAGCAATCGACTAACTGGGAATGGCTTTTTTAAAATGAATACTCTTGATGGAGTGCTCGCAATTTTTTCCTTTCCTTTTCCTCAACTGTTAACAATTGAGTGAGGACTTGATGCCACACCTGTCGCCTTTAATCATTTGATTCGACTGGAAAATCAAACGAATTGTACTGTTTTGTTCTCACACTGTTGAAAGGATTGTACGAATACATTCTCAGTATTCTATGATAGACCTATTAATTAGCAACCGGAAGCTAATTGATCGTTCCGTGGCGCTGCCTTTGAAGTAAACGTTTCATATATCATCTAATTTTTTTTTTAAAAAGAAATTTTTGGACATACAATGAAAGCACTATTTGACTTTGAATTGATTTAAAAATAAAAATACTTTTTGACTTTGAATTGATTGAAAAGTGAAAGAACTGTTGGACATTGAATTGAAAGGATAAATAGAGCAGGTGCATCTTTGCACAATGGTCTTGGTCATGTAATGAAAATGCCATCAGTAAATAAGACATGCATATTTTTGAGTTTCATAAAAATCACTAAGATATTTCGTGTAATTTTGTCATTCTAGATCATAATTATTTGTGATGAAATTTAAAATTTGGTCAAATCAATGCAAACATGTATTCATCGCGTTCTGTGTGTGGTGCAACAAATCCATATCGATTTAAGCTGTAAAATTTAGATATGGTTGATAAATATACGCTTATTGCCATTAATGGGAATGAATGACAAATTTTCCTGACTACTGTTCGTGATTGGTTTTAAATTATTTTCAGTAACCGGGATATTGCAGCTTTTCTGGCAAATCATTTCGGGATTCACGGGTGCGCTGTAAAAATGATTTCAACAAAAAATTACAGAGTGAAGAATTTCACTCCAGCGGCTCGCGTCATTGCGTTTTCTAAATTCCCTTCACAGACCGACAAACCATTTCCCAGAAACTTCCTTTTGGAAGCATTACATTTACACCAGGAAGTGTACAGACCAACCCATGGACTTCTTCCATTCTCAAGCCCCATTCATGTCCCCCTTGCACAAGTCGGATTCAGTTTAAAGTTCTGCCTAGTTGCCTTGCAAAAAGTTTTGACTTTGGTTCTGCCTTATTGTAATACTATGTTAATGTACAAGTATTCAATTTTCAGTTAAATTAATGTGTATGTATTATGTACATGAATGTATGTTATTAGATTATTAAAATTGTCACCAATTCATATATTTTATTATTTATGACTTGCAGTGGTTG
>JBCAUG010299303.1:0-17622 GCA_038406175.1 Haplosyllis leylae | reverse complement strand
TCAAGAGAAGTTTCTATTTCCAAACAAAACTAGCATAAACAGATACACAGGTAAGTGTTTAATACTTATACATAACCACCATTTATTTGAACTCTTTAACCCTTAGATATAGGGAAATTTTAAAAAGTGACCCGGACTTGGAACACCTACTCTAGAAGACACACTTCTTCACTTTCTTGTCTCTTTCATCTGAAGCCGATAACAACGTGTAAACGTAGATGTATATCTGCAGAAATAATCACACAGAAAAAATTTTGTTGCAAAGAAAATAATTTCATACCGTGGAGTCTTTCTCTCTCTCTTCAACTCCAAACAGTGGAAGAAACAAGAACGTTAAGGCCCATATTCCTCAGCCTAAATGAAACAAAATGTGACAGAGCGAGAATATATGAAAATGAATAAAGGAACATTTGAAAATATCTTACAAAACAACAAAATGATCAACTTACTTCTGAAGCAATTTCCCAATGATTCAACTACATAAAACATTGTTCTCATATTTGACCTCTAATATCTTCAAAAGCATTTATCCAAGCGGAAAGCAACATAATTTTATGTAACAGGTTGAGGTAGATCTACAAGCGGTTGCGAGGGGCTAAGATGCAACCTGTGCACTTATGTTCTAAATGCGGTTAAAATGAACTTCAATGTGAAGCGGTTAATTTCCCTTAACTCCCTGCAGTGCATGTATCTATCATGCACAGCCCCCTGTGCCCTAACCAATTGGAGTCCCTTCATCACATGCACATTCCTGGTAACCAATCAGGACAATCACATGATTGTCTGGAGCAATAGCAGAGTGTGATGTAAGAGTGTATTCCTACTCAGCCCCCTACAGAAGTAACTACTGATCAGAATGAGATGATACTAGTGTCAATCAAAGACAGTGTATCCTTCTACCTTAAATAACCACAATTTTGTTGCAAAGAAAATACACTAACAATACTTCCCTGGCACACTAACATTGTGCTAAATAGCTCCACTTCTTTGTGTAGCTCCCCCCAGTGACCTTGGGACTACTTCGTATAGTGGCATTGATATGCTGGTGGTTAGGTAGTGGGACCTTCAGAAAAACCATCAGACTGTTAAGTGCCAACATAGCTAACATCAGGAACTTCTCAGGTATTGAGAGGGGCTGAGCCTGGTCCCCTGCACTGGATCTGCCAAATTGCATGTTTGGGCTATTTGAGCCATTTTAGATACTTTACAGACCTTAGAAGCAGGAGAAGTTGACTAGCCCTCCCTTACACACAACCTGTTACTTAAAGCTAATTAAATATCATTCTAAGATGAATGTAAGAACTATACAAGTAAATGTAAGGAGCTAACTGTGTATTACATTTTAAGCTTGTATTTATGATTGTCCTTGTATTGCAGAGTTTCTTAGATGTGTCCTCAATGTCCTCAGTGTACTTCAATGGTATTAGTGCATATCTACAATAGATCTAGTGTGTGATTCCCTTCCCCAATTGTGTGTTTCCAGAGTGTAGCCCCCTGCTACACAGCATTCTAGTATTTCTGTGTGTAAACTTCAAGCCTCATCTGTGAACAATGGCAGCAGCTGTAATTATGCATTCATTTGACTTAATGGATAAACATTAGCCCCCTGGAACTAATTGAGTAACTGTTTTCTGTTGCAATTGCATTATTCACATAACCAGTCTCAGGAGCAACAATAAAGACTGTACTTAAGCTGAGTGTTTGTATTCTTCATCTGTGAAGGTACTGGAGCCCCCCATAGCTCCCCACAATATTAACCCCCACACAGTGATACAGACTAGAGCTCCTTCACAACTAGGTCCAGTGCACGAATGAACACCCATGAACAACTGCTGTCGCCCCCTGAGATGCAAAGACACTTGCTCTGACTGCTGACCGCAGGGAGCTAAGTTTAAACTCCCCAAAGTAATAGTTGGTGACAATATTAAAATAGGTTTTGAGTAGAAACCTAGGTATTGCCAAATTAGTACAAAGTAAAATAAGTCAATGGGCTTACGTCCACTGGAGGTGTTTTTGTCAGTTTCAGTGAAGTTTTGGCGAGATTATGAATCACATCTGACCAGTGCACAACTTTTGCTCTGGATTATTACTGTTTCATTGATTGCAAGAAACAGAATGTGTCACCAGTGGGTAGTTTGTATCCGTGAATTTTTCATCTTACCTGGAGTTTCAAGTTCCCACCGATATTTGACATCTTGTAATTTGAAGCCAAAAACCATTTGTGAAGGATGTTTGAAGCTACATGGTTTGCCTGTCTTTGTGGTGTGAGCTTTTCATTCAATGGAAGCTCAGATCTTTCCAGCACAATCTTTGGCTAAGATGGCATGGATTTTTATCAGCTAAAATGTTAGTGTATATTGGTCACACAAATCTCTGTGACATTTACTCAAGAGACAGAATCTTAGGTATAAAAGCAATTCTATCATCACTAAACCCATGACATAACGTTCTCTTGGGCCCCAGCACTCAACTCTTCCAATTTGCAAGTAAAAGCAGCTCTGTAATGAAAATATTATTTTGCAATTTCCATCTGTGGCTTTTTTCTAATTCAATATGGTGGGAGTAACGGTGTTAGGAGTTTTCCTAATAGAATCATACTGGAGGGGGCTTTAGATTACTAAGCACTGAAGCAGATAATGGGGAAAAGATATTCCCTTTATATGGTGGTTTGCTGCATAGCGGAACCTCTATAGGCTCTACATAACCCTCACTTACATGCCTCGTTAGCTTTCCTTGCCGATCAGGCGCTGATAAATCATAATATTTTCACGCATTGTCAACGCACTGTATGGATGCACCATAAGCTCGGTATTTATCCTGCTAATTTGGGGGTCGTGTGAAAGGCAAGAGATTTTCCTAATGTTCCTAATGCAGGCTAATTCAAACACCAGGGCTCTGATTTCTCGGGACAATTCTCCTGTTCATTACATTGACTTACGCCTCAGTAAATTGACGACGAAACTCAGAAATGAAATAATTTAGGGCCACAAATATATGGGTACATACATAACATAAAGCCTATGACTGTTTGCAATTCAATCAAGGGAAGATGTGTCGGGTTGCCCGGGAGCTAGTTTAGGTGGTGGAAAATTATTCTCCGAGGTGCTTAATATTATTGCTTTTCCTCATGACTTGACATGGATAAGAAAACGACTTAGTGGAATATGCTACTTTCGTTGAAAGCAATTTTGAAATCTACAATATTCGTTTGATGGACACAAGTGATTAGCTAGAATTTGTGCTAGATTTGAAAAAAAAACCCCAAAAGTGGATGGTAGCAAAATGGAATTTAGAACATTACCGATGTGTGTTTGAAAACATTTAGAGCAATGAAATTCTTTTTGAAATAATTCAGCTTTATTTATGAAACCAATACATATACACGTTATTTTTAATATACATAAAGATTTTGTATAAATAATAATTATAATAACAATATACTCTTGGCAACATCTAGAAAGTTACACAACCATAAATAGTCACATATGCAGTGATATGCTTTGTTATGACTAGAAAGTACTTATGACTAGATTATACATTGACACTATTTGGAAACAAAAACGTTATGCACACCATGGCTAGTTTGATAATAGACTAGATAGAATGAAGGTGTTTGTCAGAATGACACAGGTTAAATGCAGCTGTTTGAGATCTGTATCAAACTTTGGAAGTACTGTTTTGTTCTTCAATGATGAATTTTCAAACCAACGATATTTGCATGAAGAGCAAAGGATTGTATTACTTAAAATGGTTTTACTGATTTTACTCAGATTTTGCCGAATAATGTCTCAAACGCTTTGTTTCAACAACAGGATTTTCAGTTCATTGTGATGAACATACTTCAAATTTTCTTATTTGAGATGATGAACATCATCTTAGTCGTATTTATAGTTGTTTTTCTTGTGCTTAATTGTCATCATAATCTTGTCCCAACAGAACTGTGAATTTTCATAGAGAAGAGGGGCTCTCACGGCTGGTTACTGTTGAGGGTTTAGCTTCAGCTTTCAACAAAGCCTCCATGGCCAGCGCCTCGGAATGCTGTCTCGCTCTTCTTCTCAGTTCTGCTACACTGGAACTTCTTTGTTCGTGAGTTGCCAGCAGAGGGTGAGGAGGACCCAGGGCTGCAGCTACGGCGGCCACCGCGGCGGAAGGGCTGTGGTGGGGTTGACCGGATGGAGGGCCCAGGGGAGGTGGTGGGGGTGGGAAGTGCGGATGAGCAGCAGGTCCGGGATGCCCATGAATTCTGGATGGACAGCAGGCGCACATTGTTAAACCTAAGAAAGAAAATGAAAAATTAGATTACAATTGTCATGACTTGCATAATCACTTTAGTCGTTGTGAAATGTTGGGAATAATTTTAATACGTATTCAACTTCTCATACCTTTCAAAGAGAGTGGTGGCATACTCTGAGCGAGAGAGTGAGATGCCAAATAAGCCTGTGATGTTAGGTGGATAGGATCAAATGAAGGTTTGAATCCGGCGCTGCAAGAATGGAACAACATAAAGTAATCAATTGAATATGTACATTTTTTAAAGGGAATTATTGTAGGTTTTCTACGTTTGTCATCTTAATTGGTAAAACTACTATGCCACCAGTGATTTACTTACAATGAGAAAGGTAGCGGTAGATTATGCCTATTTCTATGATCCGCGGCCGCCGCAGCTTGCAAGCTGAATATAGGATCATGATGACTTGCCAGGAACGTGGGCGGTAGGGATCTGGTGGGCAGGTCACCGAACAGATGATCCTTGATCCCAGATGCGATCGATGCAGGTGAAAACAGCATATGGTTCGGGTGCGACTGATGGGTCATGGGTTGAGGCGACAAAGATGGTGCTCGATTTGAACCAGGCCTGGACTGCTCGTCATCTTGACTTGTGGATTTGGTTTCAGTTTCTTCGTCATGTTTTATAGTGTTATTGTTCTCTCGTGCGACGTTATCAGTCTGCTTCTCACCATCATGTTTTGTCAAATCACTGCTATCATGTTCAGATGTTTTAATGTCGCTCAGTTTTTGCGTGTTATGTTGACTCAAGTTTTGATGGGAGTCGGTGTCTTCTTTGGTGGCAGGGGTCTGAATCTCAGATCCAGAAGTTCCAGACGGGGTGCTTTCTCCATCTGACGGACTACATGGTCCAACGACTATGGTATGAGTGTTTATATCAGTCTTTGGTTCTGGTATAACAACATTTAGTGGGACTTCGATCGGTCTGTCTTTCTCATCGCATTTTGGATTGGAACTAGTACAAGGGCGAATTTGTTCATCTGGAATTGGGTCGTTTTGTACTTCATTTGTTCTGTCAATAACGTCATCCTCCACATCACTCATGTCTATGTGCTCCTTCTCGTCTTGATCACTGAGTCCTTCATCTTGATTGTGCCCGTCATCGGACAGAGCTCGTCCACCGTCAGCACCGGATACTTCACCACCTTCTCCCGACTTACTACCCTGGTTGGCAAATCTTTCACTCTTCCTCCATTTAGCTCTTCTGTTCTGAAACCATACCTGCAAGGAGCAAACAGTTGAAGATTATCATAATGATAATTATCCAGCAGTAGGTTTATACATCAATCACTTGAATGACATAATATGAACTGTATTTCTTTGTCCACAACTTGTGATTGGCAGTGGACCTGCTTCTTCAAAGGCCAAAAGTGCCTGGCCCAGAACAAGAAGTCAGGAGGTCTATTGCCAAGATGATGGCACCAATGCCATTCACCTTCCTTTTATTTCAGTAGTTTCATAAGGTATTTTTGCATTGGAATATTTTTGCATATGAAATAGGGCAGGGTACTCTTGATGGAAGTACAGGTGACACTGTTGGAACTCTGAACCTCTTGTTTCAGGGTCTTATACTTTACCGACTGCAGTACTCAAAACCACACGAGTTATTCACATGATCACAAGTTGTGGATTAATGATATTGCACATATCAGTAAGGGTAAAAATTCAAATAGAAATTGCATGTTGGTCAATCACAATGGAGAAATTCTGATGGGTATGACTGAGCCAGACATTTGTGCTTGGGCAACACTGGAAACGCTACACCGGGATAATAAGTCCAAGTAGGCAGGTACTTTAAAGTCTCCACGGCCATTATTCGATCATTTTAATAGAGACTATGTGATATGTGGAATGTGATAACTTATTCCATAATTTGACTGGATATCATTAGTAAAATGTAAAACTTGTTAATTATGCAAAACCAACTTATAATTATGATCAAAATTAAGACGCGAGGTAATTTGACCACAAGGTCCTACAAGTAATTTGACATCTATTAGTCGAGGATAACAAGTGTGTATTGGGCTTATTATAATACGCGTGTTAAGGTTTAGAATAACGGATGGAGTTTTACTAAGCCTCTTTATGCTGCCCTTTGTGCTACGTAATGCCCAATCAAAGACCACTATTGCATGTCATGTCAAAATTGGAGTTCATCTTCAGTAAATGCTATTTATGTTTACCATAACATCTGAGTATGACTTTTGTAAGCTCGTAATCTGCTTAAAGCCTTCCGTACGTAGCCTTTATGATATTTTAGTAACTTCAATTCATGTTCATTATGCCATTTAGAAAGGCTTGCCTGAGATGGTGGGCTAATAAAAGTAACACTTATCTCGGATTATCTTAGTTCGATTAATTTAATTTCTGATGCTATTAGCCAACTACAAAGGCTTTGTTGGGTTTCTGCTGGAGGATTTTCATTAGGAAAAGTAGAATCAAAAGTTGCAAGGGGAAACGAGAGGAAAATGAGCTTTGAATAGCTCTCACTGGAGAACTAATTAGTCTGTTTTTGTCTGTCTTGAAAGGCTTACAAATGAAACGATGTTCCTAGTTAATTAGGTAAGAATAGTTTGGCAGAAGCAGTGACAATTTTCCTGCCGGATAAGGGACTTGATAGTGACAGTTCGATCGTAAAAGCCACATGAAGCAAAGCCAGCTCCATGTTCGCCCCGAGCAACAAAAACCGTGGTCGATTGCTCGCCGCCACGTTCCCCGCCAAATTCCGACGACTTCCGATTTTGATTTTGGACCTCATCGCAATTTCCTACGCCGACTTTGGTCTCATAATGAAATTCCAACAAGCACTCTCATCATTTCTAATGTAGAGTAATAGAATTACAGCGATTTATGTTTCCATTACTCTCAATAATTCGGAATTGACGGGGAAATCTATTGGCAAACATTTCCTTGTTCGCAGGCATTAGACTTGATGTGGCTCAGTAATCTAATAGCCAAATTTGTTTATTACATTATGCAAACGTGATTATTGTATTACTAGACCAACACCTGAGTCTTTTATGTATCAATGCGCAGCGGTAGCATTAAAGAATTAACTTCTTTCTTTTCCAGAGCCTGTAGTGCTTTGGTTCTCTGGAGAGGGAAAAAAGTAGTCCCTACGGGGCCACTGCACTTGATCAATGCCTTCCTAATGTAACACACGTGTAACTTTTATCTTATTTACTTCATTAATAAGACGAAATCAAATTTTGTAATTGACTTTAAAAGAAGTCTGTGTCTCTATAGATAATGGTTGCTTTCCATAACATTATCCACAACATATCTGAATGTGAGATTCAGCAGCCTCCAGGGTACTTTCCACAGCAGAAAGCTTTTACTGTGAAACCCAGTACAGAAAAGCTCAGGATACAAACAGTGCGAAATACAGTGATGAGCTGCCGTTCAGAAATAATTTATTGATTCTTATTTGAGCAGGGTGACTGGACAAAATTTGATTTGAAAATTTAGAGTTATGATGGAAGTTCGAAATAAGTATACATTCCGAAATAATTTTGTCCAGTCAAAGGTTGAGCCTAATTCCTCATTACACTCTGCTAAATATTCTGAATATAAAAAATATACCTGAACTCTGGCTTCGGTCAGATTTATTCGCATCGCCAGTTCTTCGCGAGTGAACACGTCGGGGTAGTGTGTCTGAGCAAATGCCTTTTCTAACTCCTCAAGCTGAAATAGATTCCCAATTTCAGGATAACTTTTTCGATAATTACAAACCCGAAAGTTAATGATGGTACTTTAGCTCTGAAATGGTACGGATCCAAGTGCTACTTCTTATGCAGCAACTATTACTACCAGTATTTAACTAGGCTAGGGTGGGGTTCATTGCAGTGTTGCTGTATGTCGTACCTGTTGTAAAGTGAACGTTGTCCTGTTTCTTCTCTGTTTGCGTCTTGCAAATGTGTCGTCATGTAGTTCGGGGTGAAGGCTGTAAGCGCTGTCTGTAAAACGCAAAAAGTTACGATTGGTCAATAGTCAGCGGGAAATGGGTACAACTTGATGCAAGCCCCCCCTCCCCAAAAAAGTAGTTGCTCATTGTTTCACAATGACGGTTTTGCGCAAGTATTGCAACGATGCACAAAACTCGTGATAAAAACGAGAAGTTCCTGCCATTTCCATTTTTATTAACATTAGCATTTTCCAAATTGTTTCTTGAACAAAACTATATTTTCAAAGTAGTCTGACACAACTTCGCTTCAACGGAAAAGGAGTATACGTTTACATACTTGTAAATACAGATAAAAGAGCAGCATTGATTTAACATTTAACAGTAGACAACTTCTCATATTTGCAGTTTTATTTGAAGAGAGTTAATGGAATTAGTTAATGCTAAACCAGGATAATTGTATAACTATCAAGTTTAATGTATAAATATTTGAACAGCGTAAATGCGTTTTCTACTGTTCCTACTTTTTGATTATTATGTTAGATGTCTCGGGTATCAGTTCCCCTGATTGGCGGAAAACGAAGCTGCTTTGTCAGGTGGGTGTTGCCAAAATACAAAGGACAGCTTCATATATGTGCAAGCTACGTATCTGTTTCGTTATGGAATATGCTTGGAGTATGCTTTATACTGAAATGGATTTTTGATACATTATGAACCAACCCCCTTGATAGTCTGTCACCTTACGCACTCATTATGCCTTAATTCAATAAAGTCGAGATGTTATTAGGCTTAATACATGGCAGCATTAAAAGTTTAAAGTTTCTTCAGTATTGCATATTATCCTTTATTGAATTTGACACCTCATGGGACCCCCTCTTTCCTCTGTCTCGTGATACATAGCTCCATATTCATACCAGGCGAGATCAAGAGAATTCCGTAGATTATGGATATTTTTCCTTCTAAAAGGAACCTCTTTCCCTCTTTTGATCTCTTGGGCAAAAACAAGTTACTTCAGAGGGAACTTTTAATTAACACGAGTTAATGTTTCATATTTTTGCCAAATCCTTTGCCTTTGATCCGAGAAAAATTGCAAGTGGAATGAAATTTCGCCTGTACTATTGGATCTTTTGTCCAAATTATATTGGTAACAGACAGAGAGGGGAAAATTCAATTATAAATGTCATTGGAAACGAGCTAGGAACCTTTTATGCTTATAACATTATCTTCTTTGCTGGCTTTCTCAAGGGAGACTGGTTAAGGCAGGTTGGGGAATGCCTTACAAAGTCAAGGGTATCCCCTTGAAACCTCCCTGATTCCTCGGCAAAAGGTCATTAAAGGAAAAGTCGTAGTATTTGACACAGAGTTCCATGATACCTTGCATAATAGAGTCGCGTATTACAGAAAAAGTAACCCACACATGGGGTCATTGCATTATGCTTTTTTCTATGTGAAGATTATGGAAACATTATCTTGTTCTACTTTCCAACTAATATCCTTATCAAATAAGAAATATGACTTGTGCTTAGTTATTAATGGAACCTTTATTCATTTTACCTAGACCCTGATTGAGTCGAAAAAGCCTGAAAGGTTTCGCAGGGGAGAAAAAGTAGAAGTTTCTTTCAAAGGGATTAATCAAATATAACTTTTGAAACAAATATATAGATTACTGTCTCAGTGGGTGTGATCTAATTGGTGAAAAAGAGTAATACGGGGTTTGAGCTTTTCTGCAGTCGCTTTGAGGCATTCTATACTTATTAATTTATGAAATAATGGGAACATTTCTAATTTTCCAACTATCAAATGCCAAATTTAATTAAGTCTTGTTACATCATTTCTCTTTTGACATAAAAGTCACGAAAAAGCCATTAAACCAAAAAATATCTATGTAATATGAATCTGGTAGGGTAATTTAAGTTAACTCAATTAAAGTTGAGCTCTTTTATGACTGTATTGCTTTTTGGTAGACTACCTATGCCTTTTACTTAGAAGTCAATTTCTATAAAGGCAACTCTGCAAATAAGGCGGAATATCCAGCTGAGTGTAGTCTGTACCACCTGAATAACTACTCCCAACTAAAGTGAAATCGAAAAAAAAATGTATACCTTGGAAATATACTTTGGCAAGTAGTTAGAAGACATGACAACGATGTAAAAATGTAACAAAATGATTTGCTCCCTTCGTCGTCGTGCACGTTTTGTACACAAGTACGAGTGTGGTACGAGTTGCTCCCTACCGCGAAAGACAAAGACAAACCATTTGTTCATTTGTTTTAACATCTATGGTTCCAAATACAACCTAACAAGACTTGAGGGATACAAAAATGATGCCCTGTGGAGCAATTGCAAGCAAATGACAGAATCCAGTTTTTCACTTGCCACATCACCTATTAAATTTTTAAAAAGTCATACTCACATGGATTTGGTGGACAGTGTGCGTAGTCCATGCCCAGTCTCGCCGCAGGATGCATACTCCCCATAGAGGGAGGACAGTGAAAGCAAAACATCTGAAAAGAAGAGCCAGGTTTTTAATTTCTGTTTCATGTTGACAGTTTATTCCTGAAGTGTGCTGTAAACAAAAAATAAATGATCATTTTAATCGAAATTCTTTAACAAATACTAAATTTTATCGTAATTTTTTTTTTATCCAGATTAAACCAGATGAATTCGCATCAAACTTTTCTACAGAATTTACCTTTTCCTGTGTGAACTAAAATAATCCGAATTGGTAGTAATATTAATTACACTTCCGCACTGTGTGTTAAGTGTGCAAGTTGTCGGTGTGAGCTCCACGAGCCAACTAACTGTGCAGTAGGGTTGCAGGGCTTTATATCCCCGCCCCTTCCTCTCGCTCCCTGCACGTTCTTCTGCAGTCCCAGGACACCCGACCTATTCGACACTCCCCCTGTCCAGACTTTATATAATGGAACACAGGGCTGATTTTCGATCGAAATGAGATGTCAATTACCATTGAGATAATTTCATTTGGGCGAGGTGATTTGTTTCATAAATTCCTGAATTGGCCAGGCTCGCCTCCCTTTTCACAGGACCTGGGACAAATGGACTTAACGCGCTTTAGTAGCCAGCACTGGTGTTTCTTAATTTTCCCCGGCCTCTATCCACTAATTTCATTGATGTCGAAATGATAAAGGTTGTAAATCACATGAAGGGTTATTCTGCCTTTGCCGTTCCTTCAGTGTGAAATCTAACCAAGCTTCACCCCGAAGGGCCGTTGGACCCAACCATGTAATAATGTTGCTGTGGGCAAATTTGGCCGTGTGATCAAATTTGCCACCGAAATAGAAGAAATGAAATTTCATACTCAAGAACTTCTTATTCAGCTCATTTCCGTCAATTCCAAATATGCTCATAACCGAGAAGATGATATTATTTCGTCCTGTCTTCTGGGGTGAAACTTGGAACAGGTCTTTTCTTCTATTAACAACGGTCTTTTATGGTTATAAAAAATCTTTTTAGGTATTTCACAACTCAAATAGCTCATGAGTTTCAAATTGAAGATTGATATGTTAAAAAGACAATTGACTTTTAACTTTAACTCTTAGGTCACAAAACTTATGTCAAATTACACGTCCAGTATTTTTAATACTTTTTTCGTTCTTTTAGTAAACGATGTATCACAGGAAAAATTAACAGTCAGTTTAATAATAACCATACTCATCAGGGAATGACAGACTGGTTTGTTTCCCTTTGTAAGTAGGAATTAGAAAATTATCTAACGGCATTGATGGCCATTGTAGCATCCTTTTCAACATACAGGCTCTACGTTCATTAGATCTCGCAGCATGAATTCCGCTGGTTATGTAGCCTTAAAGCATCCCTAAATTGCATCTAAGGCGAAAATGAGCAAAACTGGTGCATATTAAACAGCCTGAAAAGCACCCAGGACGGCAATCTGTGAATAAAACAAAAAGCCTAGTGATCTTTGCTATTTTGATTTTGATGAAATTATCGGCTATCTGTCTGGCATAATTATCTGTTAATACGCCAAAGCGCTGGCTTGGATCCGCCGTGGGCTAATCCATTATAGCCTCCTCATTGCCCATTCATTCCGCTGAATTAATTGGAATTGAACATTACAGAGACTTGACTGAATTTGGTAATTTTACCAAGGATAGGCCAAAGAGTGTGATTAGTATATTACGCATAATGATCTCATGGACCAATGTTAGCTCTGCTTTTCAAAGCCGTGTCTCCGTGTCTTTTATTTTCTAATTTACCAGGGTAATTCTAATTATCGGAGAAATAAAGGGGAAAATTCCTGTCATTTTCCTGTGCTGTTATGAGGAGATTAGTCCGCAGAATTGAAGTGGTAATCGTGACATTTTCAGCAAAGCCCGCGGGAAAATCTAGGATCAACCCTCCAAAAGTGATGCACCGAACGCGATCCCGTTCAAATTAAGCCACTTTAGATGTCATTTCATTTGAAAAGTTAATTATGACATCGTGATGTCATTGATTGAAAAGCTTATCAAGAAGTAATCACTTTAATGATTGAATAAGTAGGCAGAAGAAATCTAATATGCTAAAAGAAAATTTAACTAACAGTATTTGGTAGGAAAAGGAGAAGACAATTCACTTGAGTAATTTGTTGCTTTCAAGTGAAAATCAATTCTAATCGTCTCTCCTTCTGAAGTTTCAAAGTGGACCACACATTCACAATCTAGTAAGAGCACCATTTTTTATCTTGGTACAGAAAGCGAGTTTTTGTGCTCGTCAGTAATAAATTTATGGATTCACACATATTTTGAATCAGATACTTTGGGCAAGTAATACGTTGAAATATATGTTATTAAGGATCAACATTCTCTTTCGCTTCCCTGAGCGCTGGAACGACATGTAATAACTCGAATAACTTCTGATTTTAAACTGCAGAATCATTTCAGGGTTCGTCCCCTTTGCTATGATTGCTTCTACCATTTCTGAAAGTGGCCTGATTGTTAACATAATGTCAAAAGGCAAGACATTCTTGATTCGGGTCCGTGAGCTTTTATGACATTTTTACTAATTTGTATGTTACGAAGTGTGGTCTGACTTCCTTAAGACTGAGTATTGACATGAAGTTGCATTTGTAAAAATAGCAATACGATATTAAACAGACATTTGAAACATGATAATCGATAGAGCGCTATATATAATTCAAGCAGGCGGCACATCAACTGTATGTCACGATGCCTACCAATTGTAAGATGAATCTGCTTCTTCCCTGTTTCGAAATAATTTTGAGTTGCATTTTTCCATATTTAGGAATTTCCTAAGTTTACCCTCTTCCAATTCCACCATTTGACTACACAGAAAATAAATCTTTAAAAAATCCTTCAGTCTTGAGGCATTTAATTCTGTAGCACACTTGAAATGTCGCAGCTAGGTATTTAATAGATCTATGTGGAAATTTCAAGGTGAATAATTCACACATGGAAATATAAATAAGGAATGTGATCACATTATATGAATCAGTAGTCCAGCGTGACTATTGGCCAGGACTTTAGTTGGATAATATTAGGATATTGCAGCTTGCACGATTGTCTGCTCGGTTATTTGCGCTCAAATCGTAACACTTGGTCCTCGACCACACAATACAAGATAACTTGATAACTTAGCAGATTCAGAAACCCTAAAAACATATTCAATGAACGGACGTTAAAAGTTAATTTGTACAGTTAGATACATCGAATACATTAGTTTTTATTCTCTTATTCAAAAATAAATCTTACCTTAAAAATATCTTCAGGTGCTTAAAGGTGCGTGAGGTTTTACGTTTTCCTGTCTAACAAATTACTGCAACAGATTGCTGGAAATCACTTCAATACAACCAACAGGAACCGTTTATCAATCTGAATAATGATGAATGAATGAATTCTCCGTACTGTTCCGGAAGGATTAACCAGTTTACCTTGTGAGGAACAAGGAGGAGTCGATGTGCGGGGTTCTTTGATGTGTGATGCTCCCGCGTGCGTGGCGTGCGCGACGTGCGTGAATTATGCGTGTCTTTTCACGGTTGATGCTATCGACTTGAAAAGCTGTCAGATTTAAACAGATAGTTGAACATCAGCGCCGTATGGGCTTATGTCATGACAAAGTACAGGCTTAATTGGTGTAATTAGCCTTGTCTAGTAGTGTTAATATGATTTTATGGCCTGGTAGACTGGTTGTTGTGCATACTCGTGTTTAGCTTGTCGTCTCGGAATTGTCTCTGGTAACGATTCGTCTTCACGACAGATGAAGTGTTCAAATGGAATAGCTGCCTTTTGTTTTACGTGTGCAGAGAAAACTTGGGTTAAGGTTCTGTTTTGGTAGATGATCACCTCCACAGTTGGCGTAAATGTGCAACAATCAGTGCTTTTCATGTGTAGAATTCTCGGAGACCACTAGTCATGGTTGTAGAACAGTGACCAATAATCGAGTCCACCGCAGTTCTTCCGGTTATCTTCTCCTCTATCAGACTGACTTCCAGTTCTGTCGCTCGTAATGTTTTGACTGTATTAGCAGCATCAAAGATTGCAACAGCGAGTCACCACAGCGGACCCTGCGCAGAGGGAAGATCAGTGACTGACCCAATGTCCACTTATCTCGCTAATGCCACTAACTCAATTGTGAAGCCTTTCTCCTCTGCATACAAACCAGGAGCAAGTAGACAGAAGTCAGCAAAAGCTAATGGAACAAGATGTTACTCAACAGTGGGTATTGTTCTTTAATAGTTCTAATATGTTCCGCTGTTAAAACGTCACTATTCTAAAACCTCGCCTTTACGAATAAAAGTAATTTCGTTTTCTTCTCAATAGATTCTGTGTAGAGCAAGATTTGTCTCTGTGTCGATTTTTTCTTGATATTTGATATTTTCAAATAAACTTTACTCTTTAAGAAGCCTCATAATATTAAGATTCTTTCCTTTCACAATTGACATGAAGTTGTGAAATAGTCACCGCACTGCATTCAATAATAAATGTTTTTGTGTCTTTTTCTGTTGGATGATCTTGGCTTGTCTACCCTTCCCCCATGAGGTGAGGAGCACAAATTCTCACAACAGCTTCAAGGCAAGAACTTTAAATGCAAATCTAATTGCAGTAGAAACATCAAGCATCACAAGTTGCCTTTATATGGAGGAAGAAAGTCTCGGAGCCAAAGCTCAAGCCACGCCCCCTAATGATTAATTGGTCGATGCTTCTCCCCAATGCAATTATAGGTCCGTCGTAATTAAGTCATGATATTATAAATATTGAAATACAATTTGCTCAGTATTAAAGTATTTAATGGGCCTGGCGTGCGAACAAAAGGAAGGGGGCTCGAGGGTATTGAAGCAGGCAGCTCTCCTCATTGCGAGTTCAATTTGTCAAAACTCTACAATTCGTAATCACATTAGTTTCCATTGACGAAGTTACGGCCGGGTAATGACGCCGTGTAAATTATATAAAATAATAATCTAATTTGCAGTAAATTTATTTAGTGCTGGAATGGAAGGTCGTGGCAGCAGCACATTACGGCAAGTGCTGCAGAAGGCAGAAGGGAGATGGCTGCAGGGAAAGGAAGGATGCAGCTGGAGCAGAGGGATTGGTTGGGGTGAGACGAACACATTTGTCCACACTCAGAACTTCAGCTAAACTAAAAGCAAGCAACACGTCAAGGGAAAAAAGATGTAAATTACGCTGATATACACACAAAGAAGTGAAATCAAATTGTCTATTCAATGAAGTTATGCTTGCGTTTAATAACTTGGGACCGACTGTATCTTATTTTAATGTTTCACCAAAAGCTACTTCTAATAGAAAACATTCACTCTACCATGTAACTTTTAGATCAGTTATTTGATTGCAGAGATTCCTTCAAATGCGGTCGAAGCTTGAAACTGATAACATTGAGACTTAAAGATTGCATTAAGTAATTATTAATATCTGAACCTTTGAGGGATCTCATTGGACTAAATAGGTTAACATCAATGTCTTATGGATAATTAATATAATCCTCAATGGGCTGAGTGCGTCTAGTGTTTCAGGCCAGAGATCCTCTCTTGTTCTGTACTTAGTTTATTTTGTCGCGATTGGAGCGCATTGTGTGAGTCAAGCCAGAGTCTTGACTTATTTCTGACCGACGTATCTGTGGTCATTTCGTCAAGGAAACCAAAAACAGAGAAAATGATATCAACGTACATAGTGGATGGCAAAGTATAAAACCTCTTTAAAAGTTCAGAAATAAAAAGCAGTTCCGGCAGCAGAAGTTGCAAGATAAATCAAGTCTAGGCCTTGCCTGGAAAAATGAAAACTTCAATAAGTTTCTGTCTTTATGAAATTATTCAAATAAAAACACTGCTGGGAGATCCTTTACTGGTGGAAAGACTAAAAAGTCACCTGTAATCTTCTTACGGTATTACCAATGGCACAGAAGCAAATTCCTTTGCATATGTTATCAAATCATAGTGTCCCAGCCAATGCAATTTTCCTTGGCTGAATACCAAAATTGTCCAGAAATTTACTCAAATTAATGTCAGTTTCTTAAAAGACAGATGCCACATCATGACATTGGAAACCTGATTTTAGAGTGCTCTGTCCCCGTCTTATCCAATAGCCCCAGTTCTGGAGATTTCCCAGAATGGAGCAAATTCAAATAAATTTCCCAGTTATGTTCAATAAGTGCATTTCCTACAATCATTGATATTTGATAAGGTGTCCCGGCATAGGACTGTGATTTAGTTTAATGCTTCTAATGATGATTAAGGGATCTGATTATTGGTTGTTGTCTCAGTGAATTACGCCAAGTGGAAATAAGTATTCCGTTTCATTGAATTACACAGTTATTTGTGTAGAGGTCAGAGATTGGAGAAATTCAATTAGGAAGAGTGTTTCTGATTTACAGAAAAGATATATCATAGAAATCCCATTTTCTGTTCCATATGCCCAAGCCGAGTTACAAATACGGTTCGTTTAAATGTGGACTTTCAGAAGTGTGTATTTAATACAATGGTAAACATTGTGGCATTGCAAAAATGGTGGAATCGTCCATTGCTCCTTGTCATTTTCCCTTACTGGCTGTTGACTTCATAAATTTTGTGAAAAAGTTAGATTGGTTTTAAACTTTGTAAATCTTTCTCTATACTGTGAAACACTTAATTGAAAACAATGGAAAACCACGGCCATCTGATGTGACTATATATTTCAGTGACTATAGAAATAACTGAAATGTAACGTAAATGTCACCAGAGAACCTCGCACCTACATTAGGGACTTGAAGTGTCAAGTACCCATCTTTCTTCTTTCCAACAGCTCTTCAATAATTGGGTAAACTAATGAAATTATGTGGTTTACTAGCCCTTTAGGATATATCCAAATGCAGATAGGGAATCAAAAATTCAAGTGTGTCGGGAAAAGCAGTTCTTGCGCTGTTACTTGCGCTTAAAACACCTACGTCCTCTAAGACAGAAGTGTTTTT